>CAODLS010309198.1:0-19134 GCA_948243855.1 Flueggea neowawraea
TCCCAAGCATGTATTTATACTATTCTCTTGATTTCAGACCGTTGTGGAATGTAATGTAGCTGTTGTGGCATTAAATGAGGCGCATTTAATGCACTGTCAGAGTCTTCTCGCGTACGTGACAATAATCTCACGTACGTTACCTGACTTGATATTTAACACACGTACGTGATAAGTACATACATGTACGTTGATCATAGCTAATCCCCAGTTAACGTACGTTAACAATCTCTGACGTACGTGACTTCTATGTCTGAACAATCCAGTAGCTTCTGTTTTCGGTCCGAAGCATCTCACGTACTTGAAATTACATCTTACGTACTTTGATTCAATGTGACGTACGTGAATGTTTAAGCTTGCGTACGTGAATGATCAATACTTGATCGTTGCTTCATTTGTTTGTCTCGATCCACGTGAAATTCAAAACAAAACATCCTCTGAACTGCAATCTTCGTCTTGTCTTGTATATCTGACGTACGTGACTCCTATATACACATGTACATGTGGTTTCATGCCTTCAGTTGACTCAAGACTTCAATTTTTTCGCTTTAATTCTAATCATATTTCACGTACTTTGGATACATTTCTCGTACGTGTGAATTTCTAACGTACGTGAACCTTTTCTAGCGTACGTGTGTTCACTTCTTTTTACTTCCAGTAGTTTCTGTTTCAGCTCACGGTAGAACTCACGTACTTTGGACACCTTTCACGTACGTGTAATTATCTAACGTACGTGAACCCTTTCTTATGTACGTGTCTTCACTTCTTTTTGGTTTCAGTAGCTTCTGTTTCAGCTCTCGGTCAAACTCACGTACTTGAGGCTTCACTGACGTACGTGACATTAACACACGTACATGACTTTGTTTTGACGTACGTGAATTTTGTTTCAGATCAAATTCTGCAGTTTGTTCATCATCAAAACTTTAGAGAAATCTCAATGTTGATCACCCTTAATTCAACATTACATTCCTTATGCCGTCTCTGAGTTATAATGTAATTTGTTTTTTAGTTCCTGAATTTTAAAAAATCTCTTTTACACTCTTTAAAATTCTTGAAAAACTCATTTACGGTCTATAAAAAAACTCTTATGCGGTTCTTAAAAAGTTTCTTTGCGATTTTTACTACGAACCTTAAATTAACTTTTCAAAACTTAAAGATTACAAAAAAGATTTTATTATAATTTAAGAACAACAAATAATTTAACATATAAAAAAAACAAAGAGATAGAGAAGGGCAAATCAAAACCAGTCAACGTTGGGCTAACGTAAGCTGTTTAAGAAAATGGGCAAATGTGGTGAGACAAAAGGCAGAGAAAAGCCGTCATGTCGTTAGCTTTAACGGCTCATCAAAAAGAAGGTTTCTGCTTGTGTTTTGATGATGCAAAAGTAGGGTTTGGTCCCGCTTTGAAAAGCTCAGTTTGCGTCAGTCTTTGCTGAGGACATCCCACCATTGTCGTCAATTAAAAGATTATCAAGTGAGGGACATCATCAATGGCATCATATTATGGAGGTCTTTCTTTTTTATAGATTATAAAATTCATTTTATATGTAAATTACAAAAACAAACTACATAGTAAAAAAATTAGGAGATTGATACTTTTTCATGATTTAAATATACACGAATGAATAGTGAATATGTTATAAATATATTTGTCAAACAAATTACTTTCTGATTTATATTAGTAAATAAAAGAATGAGAAATATTAATTTATTAATTACGGTTGAAGCGACATAGAATTTTTATTTTAACTAAAGAACTATAGTCAAGTATAATGAAATGACAAAGTGTCTCATCTAAGGCTGATAAAAAAAATACTGAAATAACGAAGAATCATTCTCTTTTAACTGTAGATTTGAAGGCCAAACTTTAATTATAAAAAATTAAGTTTTAAAATTTGAACGGAAGAACTTGTCGCTTGTAAAAATTTTAAGCTAATGAGAAAAATTCTGTCCATAAATTGTCTGGCTTTAATCTGAATATTTAAATTGCGACAACTAGAAAATCAAAATTATCATTAAATTATGTTAGTTTAAGCATGTTTATCATATGTAATTATGTTAAAAAGAATTATAGTATAACAGGATTCTAAATCCATTCAATTAATTGGTTAATAAATAAGATCAAAAGATAATCTACATAAGGGTGAAAGTCTAAGCAAACCACGTAAGGATTTGGCATTTTCCAGCAACAATTTGTCTGCCATTAAGGCTGTGTTTGTTTGAGGATGATTTGTTCTTTTTTAGGATCAAAAACTCATGTGTGTTTTGATATATATTTATACGGTTAATTAGTTGATTGGCAAGAAACATATGATGAAGAAAGGGTTAGGGAAGAGATTAAAGAAATGGGGAGACAAGCAATGCATTGCGGCGACACCCACTACAGTGTCACCGGCTTTTTGCGGCGCCATGTTTCTCTTTGCCTTTTCCCTACCCTACAATATCATCACCACCCCTTCTATCTTCCGAACGCATGCTATCTTTTCTCAATTTTTATATCCACCCACATGCACTCACCTTATACTTATTCTTTTATTAATTAATTAAACAAGTATTATTTTATCAACAATGTGCTAAAAAAGAAAATTTGTTAGGAGAGTCACCCATTTGTTACTTCAAAGTGTTAAAATATATTCTACATTTTTTATGGAAGATAAAGTATTCTATATTGTTTGGATATAAATGACCACTTATAAGTTAGTGTCAATTCTCTCTCTATAAGTTGTCTTGTATGTGTGCTTCGAGATTCTTTTGGGTTTTCACGCCCTTATGGGAGGAGCCTGGGCACTCTTGGCGTGGCCCCTTCCGCTGTGCCGGTGGTGCTGGAGAGCTCGCATACTCAACTTATTTCTCGTCATATATATGCATTCACTCTTCAAACATTATATAGTAGATGATTCACATGATCATATCCAGCAAACATAAATAATGGTTAATTATCTTCTCTCCTCCTCTTTTTCGGCAAAAAAAAAGAAAGAAAAGCTAAACTTAAGAGAAGCACTTTTGTAATTGAGGAGGAAAATATATGGTAGATGATGATGTGGGTTACTGCCACGTGTCAGCATATAAAATATCTCCTTTGTCATACAGATGATGTAATCTGTGTGGAACACTTGCCTCATTTAGGGCTCACTTAGTTTGACTCACATCTTCCGTGCTCATCCCAACTTTGTTTCCGCACAAAAGGAAAAATCCAAAACATTATTTACTGAACCCCAAAAGTATCATTTTTCGCATTAAAGCCTGTGAATATCGTCACGCCTTCCCTCTGCTTTCTGCTTCTTCATTTTTTACAAAAATAAGCAAATAAATTAAAAATTAAACCTTTACAAAGGTTACATTGTCACACCCCAACCGTCTGATCAAGTTTCTGATAAGAATCCGGCGGCTAATGTTGTTTTGACCGTATGATCATGACAATATATTGAAGGGCAGGCCTAAGGGCACATACCCTTAATGTAGTGACACAGCTACATGCATGAAACACCATTTCAATTCCAATACTTTTGAGGACATAAAAGGATGGCCTTTGTTTGTACATGCTATTCTGTGTTCAGTAGTGTGTTTCAGTTCGGGCACTTTCCAACTGCGACCACTATATTCAAGCCCTTTAATTTGTTCGCTTAGTGACCTTACTGATAATACCATTTGAAGAACATTTTGGGCTTCATTTTAGGGATTTTGAGAGGGTAAAAAAGGAATGAGAGATATGCAAAATCCAATAAATATCATTTTTCATACTCTTTCGTCCTTTATTTAATAGCTTTGACCTAAGAGAAGTTGCTTTTTTTTTTCCTTTTCTTTTTCTTTCTATTAAAAGAAGCATCCGTACGATTCATACATCCACCTCATTAAACTCACTATCTCAGCATTTATGTGTATTTTTCTATTACTACTATGTTTGTTTTTTTCACTTTTGTTTGTGTAGATTATTCTTAATTGTCTTCAACTTGCGACCTTAATATTAATCAAAAATCATAATTGGAATTAAGACGTTTTAGTTTCATTTAAAACCAATTATATACTGTGATATATCCTCATTATAGGCAATATACAGCACTGGATACGTTGCATGCATGGCTGTACGTAGTAAATATGAAATATGTAATGTAAGCGCTAATTAATACACACTAAATATGCATTATCTTTTTTAACAAAGGTAATAATTAAGCATATTATATGAGTAAAAATCCTAGATTGTCACTCCATTTTAGACTATCTTTCAATATAATCACTATTTTTTTCGCTCAACTTTGATTTTTATAAAATTTGCTCACTAAAGTTATAATATTTTGTTCAAATTATTGATTAAACAATAACATGTTACACTAACTCATAAATAAGATTCTTTTTTTGGTCAAATTAATAAGATTCACATAATCAACACTTCTTATAATCATTTATTTACACATGCATTTTGGAAAATTCAACCTAAATGACCATTAGGAACCTTGATTCGTGAGCGACTACCACTCCCGGAGCACTGATTATAAGGATATCGTTAATGAACTAACACATTTGCATTCCATTAATAAATTTAATGAAATAGTATTGTTACTGATCAGTTAGTATATAAACATTGAAGCTTAGTATACATAAAAAAAATAAATAAATGTTTAATGCCTACATTAAATAACTGATTAGAGAATCTTATATTTAATTCGTCATTTAGTAAAGTTTGTATGAAATATTTTTATGTACATATATTAGTTTCACAATAGTTTATCAATTATATTTTTTTATGGTTGTATTCATAAAATTTAAACTTAGAATTTGACCTACAAGTCTTTGTTTATTTATCAGCTGAGTGATTCCTCATATTTATCAATTATTTGTCAGATTAATTTAGTAACTAAGATACTTATAAAAAAAGATAGTAAATGAGATGAATTTAAATAAATTTTGAATCTCATTTATTCAATAAGTTAAAATTCAACATCTCTAAATTTGACTCAATTAACTCCATACAACCATGTATTACAGTGCGATATCCTTATTAAGAAATATTCTCTCAAATATCACAAAGATTTCTTTTCCTCTCAAAAGGAAAATAAAAAGGAAACCGTCCAAATCCACATGTAGAGCTTAAGGCTAGAAGAATATCCACCCATCCAATGCTTTTAACCCACCTTTAAGAATCTCTAAACATTCAACCTAATCTCCACGTAATAAAAAGCTAAAAAGGAATTAAACTTCTATAATTGAGTTAAATTCTCTTGATTCCTTTCAATTCATATTACAAAACTATTTTTGTAAAATATTAAAAACACCAATAATTTAAATAAAACTGATAAAAAGGTAAATAAAGTACTTCATTAAACTAAGCACTACTTTTAATTAAATCACTCGAAGTTAAAAAAATAATAAAAGAGTAAAACATCGAATACTCATAAAAGATAACTCAGTTGATAAACAAGTAATGACTTATAAATCAAATTTTAGATCCAAAATTTTTAAACAGCAGCTATCAAAAAAGAAAGAACACCGAATACAACAGTGAAATGATAACTTCTCTTCAATCGTGTTGAATTTGAGCTTTAACACTTAATAAAAAAATTCTTATAATTCCGCAAGTATCCTACTCAATTTAAATCCGAATTTATCGCATGATTGGATCAACGAAAGAAGCAGTAAATAGTAATGCAGGTTGTGCAATATATTGAGACCCGAAAGGAGAAAGGAAGGAAGGTGGTGAATGTGATAAAATTATGCGCAGGAAGGTCATGTCAATAAAAAGGAAAGAAAAGTTGGTGATGGCCATTGTTACACCATTCCTTCTTTTGATTTACTAGTTGTTGATACGTAGGTCCGACAACAAGGACGGAGACAGCCGTCTATCATCCAACAGACTCCTCTACTGATAAAGTCTCTCCCTCAACCCCTTCACCCCCAACATCACATTACCCTTCCATTCCATAATTATTATTAATGTAAGTTTATTTAATTTTAGTACCTTTTGATTAATATAAGAACTATTCTTAATTAACTACCTTTTTCTGACTCTATAGTTGAAAATCTTCATAAAGTCCTAAGTACAAGTTTTTAAAGTGCAAAATTTCCTCGGAATCTCTTAAAATGAATGAAAATTAATTAATTAGGTTAGAACAAACTATAAAATGAATGTAAAAGTTGGACATTTTGTGGAAAAGAAAATAAAACTAATTTTTTTGATTAGTCGTCTTATTTGTTTCTATTGAAAATCAAATTCTCAATTTTTTGATGCTGAAATTGACTTCAATGTCTAATAAGTTACAAGTGATTCATTGGCGAAAATAAAATTAGTCAATAGCTATCTATGGAAATATAATCTAATATTCCCATAATAATTTTTTTTCCTATCAGTTTTCATGATTTATTGCATGATTAAAACATGAAGGTTTATTTATTGCAGGTTCAAACAAAGATTTTCTTTAATTTTCTCTTCAATTGGGGTGGAAAGTGCATCTTGCAGAGTGCAATATGACAAAGATCATAAAAGAAAGAAAATAAAAGCTCTATCCAAAAAAATCTCTCTTCTTATAATATGGCATACGTTGAGCCGCTGACGACAACATGACAGTCCAACTTTCGTATTCCCAAACTACCCTTTGAAAATAACAAAATATCATCATATCCTACTATCAACCTCTATAAATACCCTCAAACCTCGCTAGGTTTCTTCACCACCAATCGCTCCTGCTAACATCAACTAATCACCCAAGTTCCTTCAATTTCTACCACCAAAAAAATGTACCACACTGCAGAACCATGGGGGCCATATATGCCAGCTACGGCGGGGCCAAACCCGTTTGAGAGAATAGAGCGGCTGGCATCGGAGAATGCGGTGGTCATATTCAGTATAAGTAGCTGTTGCATGTGCCACGCCATAAAGAGGCTGTTCAATGGAATGGGAGTGAACCCAACAGTGTATGAGCTGGACCAGGACCCGAGAGGGAAGGACATGGAGAGGGCTCTCATGAGGCTTCTTGGTAGCTCCTCCGCCGTCCCTGTCGTCTTTGTTGGTGGTAAACTAGTTGGTGCCATGGATAGAGTCATGGCTTCTCATATTAATGGCTCTCTTGTTCCTCTTCTTAAACAGGCTGGTGCTCTCTGGCTTTGAGTAGTACTCTTATTATTGTCACTGTTCAGCTTTTTTTTCCTTTGTTTCTTCTTTTCTTTTTTTTTTTATTTTTTTTGTTTTGAATGATAGAGTCACAGAATATTTGCAGAGGAAGAGGAGATTAGTAGTACTACTACTCATCGGTTGGTTTTGTGCAACTTTGGGTTAGGGTGATGGGTGGGTTGGACCGGTTTGGTTGTGGGGTCTGTCTGGGTTTGCATTTTGGTTTTCACTAATTTGGGTCTGTGAGCGAGAGAAGTGTAATTTGCTCCCTCCTCTGTATAGAAATGGAAGGAAAAGAAGTATGAAAATTGAAGACTTATGTACTTACATATTATGGTTTCTTTTTCTTTCTTTTTGGTCAGGCATATTTGGTTTCTTTGATCTGAATATTCTGTTGTGTTGTGTGGAGAACATGTGGGTATGTCTGTTTTTGTTCATCGGAGTCAACATTATTTTATTTACGGCTCTTTCTCATCAGAAGGCAACGCAAGCCTCTACTGCAAGCTGAAAACCCAAAGAAAGAAAAATCCGCCGGAGGAGAAAACTGTCTTTTCAAGTTCTCATTGTCAACCCTGAAACGGCCTTTTTTTTCTTCCAATTTTCTTCCCAGTAATTAATGACCTAATAGCTGACCAATAGTAAAGTAAACTTTTAGTGTAGGAGACTTATTAAAGTAAATTTTAACATAAAAAGTTTCGTAGATTCGACTTTAAATAAATCAACTTACAAAAGAACATTCTTAAAAATAACAAAAAAAGCTTACAATTATGCAAGATCAATTCGATTTCTACTAAAGTTTCCTTCATTCAGGTCAGACTAGTTTAGAGAAACTAAGTTGGTTAGATTGAAGCCACAAACATTATTCAAGGGAATAATGTGTAATGCGTATTTTTCCCAAAGTACAAGGAAAATAAACGAAGTGCATAGTTTACGGTGAGGATCCAAATTTACCAATTGACGACGTAGAATTAAAACAGTAAAAAAGAGGAACGAGGGCGGGAGTTTCGCCGGACTAAGTCCCCTCACCTTTTTTGTTACAGAAGGAAATGATTACTCTGTGGGGGAGACGTTCTGATGCGGCCTCTCGTTACGCCGTCCCAGTTACTGCAGACCCTCCATTTCAGACATGTCCCACCTTTGACGTGGGACCATTTTTTCTGGACGGTGCTGATTTAACTTGACTTTGTGGGACCCCTACCTGTGCGAAGTGCAAATTAGAGATGCGAAAAGTAGATGCCTTTTGTGATATCCGTACAAACGGGGTCCATATAAAAACTGATTATTGCTTGGCCTGCCTCTTCTTTTGACACGTGTAAAGGCATGATGACGTATGCCTACTTCCACGTGGGACGATGAATTAGTTTTGCTTTTTTTCCCCAAATGCTAATTAGTTTTATTTTAATTAAAAATGTTGCATAAAAAAATATATGAAATTAAAGGTAGAAAAAAGAATATGACTTAAAAACAATTGAAATATTTGAATGCTGATGGTGGTTGTGCGATTATTTTTGTACACTTAAATTAGTGATGCAACCAATATTTTGTTTTAGAGATTGAAAAACGCTCTTGCTCATTTTATGACAACTTATAAGGAAGGACAAATTCCCTTGGCCAATAACTTAAAACGATTGTGAAATTCATCTTATGTGAAGTTATTTAAGAGTTACAATTGATAATTATTGATTGCATTTTCCAAGAGTTGATCTATAGATTTGATATAGCTATTTTAGTAAAAAGGTGAAAAAGATTTATAAATTACATGACAAATAGAGTTTTGAATGAAGAAACAAAGGTAGGTATACTAGAATCCACCGCTAATATGTGGAATTAACATTGATCTAAATTAAGCAATGTGTATAGGTGGATGCTTAAGTATATTAGGATGATTTGGTTTGTTGTGGTGTGCTTATAATCAAGTTCTTATAAATAATGTAACTCCCACATGTTCAAATGTTATATTGAAGGTGCTGACTCTGCTTATTTTGGCTTATTAACAATTGTGGTTTGCCAAAATTGCTAAGGGATACATAATTGCTTCATTTTTTACAAATTATTCTGCTTATATTATTCTAAACAAGCACCTTTTTTCTCGTTGTCGGGAACCAAATCAGATGTCGATTTATTGGCATTTCTTTTGCATTGCAATATGACATATTTTCCTTCATTTTGTTTTTTAGGTTATGAATATACAGCCATCATAAATACAATTAAATTAAAAAAAATGATCTTTTATCTGTATCCGAACTTAAACTTCTTATTATTTAAGATTAGACAGGTTTTTTTTATGCTATTGGTTATTGTCTAGGAAAATGAACAATAATAATAAAGAAACATGAACAACAATAATAAAGAAACATGAACAACTCGAACACTTAGGAATCATGAACGTCGCATTGACACCTGAAAATATAAAATACGATGAGGTCGGGATACTCTCTGGAGAGTCTCCGACGCTCAAGTCAGTAGCGATTTTGGCTGAGTATAAGTATGTGTAGAGAGTAGAATCTACCTTAGCAAGTTGTCCAATCACTATTTATAGAGTGGAGAATTGGTGGAGTAATATTTGTAACGTTCCTCATTAATAATATTTATAACGTTTTTGTTACAATTTCATCATTAAATATATTTAATGAGCATTTTGCTTATGCCATATCACTATTAAATTACAGGCCAAAGCATCCTCACCTTCTAATCATTTATTCTCAAACTTTTTAAAATCAAGAGATGAAAAAGTGTAGTTTTATTAAAGTTGTTGTCTTCATTCAGCAATAATACTTTCACTATCTGGATTATGTGCACATGAACTAACCCTACAATAAAGAACACAGTTAGAAGTCGGGGATGTGTTTTCAAAAAACACACTTACGTTCAAGTTAGAATTTCTGCAAAGTTTCGATGTATCTTGTGATGGTAAAATCATAGCTTTAAATGAGAATAAAACTACTATTTATAGAGAAACCGAATGAAATGGATGAGGGTGTTTCATGATAACTCTTAGCTCATATGATATTTAGGGAAGTTGTATTTGAAAATGTCCCTTGATCGTTTAAAGAATGTTACCTACAGTCTTATCTTTTATTTATCAATTATGCGTATTTACATTTTTTTAAAAAGAATCTTCTAGAAGTTGAGCTCTCTTTCTCTATGTTAAGCTCAGTCAATCTTGCTAAGTGTGGGTTTTTATATTTACTTAGTTTTATTTCCTTCATATGACTAATCATTATATTTTTGTTTAAATAAAAAATGTGTTTGTCATTTTTGATTGAGACTTATCCTAAACTATCCGAACCTCCAACCCTTAGGTGACTATCGAATTCAGAACGGCAAATGTCTCAGACGTGCCTGCCAACCAACTGGACCAACGAACTTAGCACATCGAGCATTCCAATTGCATAACAATTGGCACAATTAGTGAAATTAACAAAGCAATGCAATGGACTCCAAACTGTCCTCCAATTAGAAACCCAACTCATTGACAACTCCATCATTCAAACACAAATACCACCTTAAATGAATGCCCACACGCATTCGGAACTTTTTGCGGCACTATTATTTTTTTTCGATATAGAATTTTAAGACTTTATTGATTGGTGCGAGACAAATACAACGACTTCTAGAGGATCAGATTCCACCAAGTTGAGTCAAAAAAATAATCTGATATCCTTACTAAACTTGTTAAGTAATGAGCAATTCGATTAGTTACCCGCTTTACATGGTTTTTTATTTTCATTGAATATCATGGAGATAATCGATTTCACTAGTTATATTGGAATTTTTTTTGTTCGGCCTCAATTAAATACGGGAGGCATTAACACACCCGCTCGATTTGAACTCTAGACTCACGTATAAGGGATGCTTTACCGATTAGACTACTGGGCCTCGGCATATTGAATGTATTTATTCATGATAAATTATGAAAATAAATTACAAGAAAGACAATATACAATATGCATATTCACCAAATAAATACAGCCGTTAGGAATGAAAGAACTTGGTGAGAGCCGCCGTGTATCACCGACGCGTCGTTGCCTCCGACTGGCCACGCTCTCGTGTTTGGTCAAAAATTTCTCAGCCTTAGGAAAAGACAGAGCGGCAGCCACACTCACCAGAGCCAGTCAAATAACGCCACGCAACCAACTCCGAAGCATAACCCAAAAGCCAATTGGTCAAAGCATTAAAAAAGCATGAAAAGCCGCCACACCGTATCGAAGCTCTCCAGTCGTGCATTACTAATAAAAAATAATACTTTAGTGACAAATTTAAATCAGTCTGTTTCTCTCTCACTTTCTTCAGAACTTGGAAGAGCAAAAAATGAGATAAAGAGGCTTTCGTTCAAGCAACTGTAAATAAAAGCTAAAATTTATTAAAAAAGTGCGGAGATCGGGTCCAGACACGACTCTAGGGTTTCTCTCACTGCTGAGGTATTATTTCTTTATTTTTTTAATTTTTTCCAATTTATTTTATTCTTGCTGTTGTAGTTGTTGGTATTAAATTAGTTTTGTGTGATTGGTTGTTGGTGACGTGTCTAGGGGATTGAAGTTGCGGTTATTTTTGTTAATTGAGTTGGTTTCGAAGAGGAAGTGGAGAAGGTGTGTGAGACCGCGTGCACTGGTGATTGAGGAGGGAGTGAGAGAAATGCCGGAGGAGGAGCTGGTGGAGCTGAAGTTCAGGTTGTACGATGGATCGGATATTGGACCTTTCAGATACTCTCCGGCTTCTACCGTTGCTATGCTCAAGGAGAGAATAGTCGCTGACTGGCCCAAAGGTTGGTTGTTGATTTTCGTTTCCGATTTCGGTTAGTTTTTGTTTGGATGTGTTGAAGTTTGCTTCGTGAATTTATTTTGTTTTTAGTGTGGTTGATGCTTATCGTGTGGTTTCTTCCAATCAGTTCTACAGAGTGTATGGATTTAGGATTTCGATTTGTGTTTTTTTTCTCCCCTGTTGTGCACTTGTGCTTGTCTTATCAGTTTCGTTTAATGAGCTGCTGTTGTGGGATATTTGTGCTTTTTATGTGCAGAAACGATCACTGAATTGCAAATTGTGGGATTTTGTTTTGCATATTTGTGATGAGTGGATGGAGCTCGTTGGAGTCTTTTACTTTGGAAATTTTATCATTTCACTGATTCATTGACACAACAAATGCTCAATTGTAAGAATTGATTCTAGACTTGTCATGTTAATGGTATTTGGTTCTGCTTCTGGTAGAAACTGTACATTTGAATACTTCCCCCTATTCAGCTCAATATGGCTGCAGGACTCTCTGAAGGAGCTCTAGTCATTATTGTTCTATTATTCCCTTTAATCTCATTCTTCCTTGGTAATGGTTGGCACATAGATTTCCTATTTTTCTGGATGCAGTGTTCTGCCTGAAGTAATTGTAGTCTGTTCTGTAATTTCTTGAGCCAGTACTAAAACTTCAAAACTAGGTGGTAGATTTCCTTTGGGCCGTTAAGTGGATTGGACTTACTGTATAGTACTTAAATGACGAGATCATGAATTACTCGAGGATTCTCTCTGTCAAATTATTTTTCTGGTTGTATCTGTGCTCTGCTTAGCAACAAGGGTTATAGCATATGCCGAGTGGGTTGTTTGTTTTGTTTGTAACTTGGCATCTGGTAATAGTCTTTCAAACCGCCTTTCTGTTTGATCTTCACTCATTCCCTTCATTATTCTCTTATGACAAAGTAATGTCTGAATATTAATTACTGGTATCTGTCCTGTTGGCTAATGTCCCTTTCTCTTGTAGCAAAATACAATCTCTCTGCTTTTTACCCATGAAATGACAGTACAATTGGATTCGGACAGCCTTACAAAGAGTGCAAATTGCTGTTAGAAACTATCTAATCTGTCCTTGTCTATTGTGGCCTCGTCCTATTATTACTTTGATCAAGAATCTGATAGATTGTAAAATGGATGGCTCCAGCTTATTGTGGACATTACTTGCTTTGGCATCAATCATGGGGCCAATTTTTTGAAATTAATTTCTTTTGCCATGGTTCCCGAGGAACAAAGGCTATCAAGGTGGAACGATGATATTGCTTCAACTTTTGTACCAATGCCAATATATTTTAAGAAAGACTTAGTCAGTTCAATCTATACATTGGCATTTTAATTGATTAGTTCTATTTCATGAAAACAGAGCTTTGTGTTCCATCTTGTACCAACTCATAAATGACTTCTTTAATATCTGACAGTAGAAGGCCAAACTTTTGTTATGTCTGCGGACTATTATCCATTCTGCAAACATTACATTGAAAATCTTATTACTTCTCCAGATTAAACTTCTTTTAAAGTGCTAAAATAGACTTTCGTCTCTTACAGGCAATTTGAAGTTCCATATTTCTTACTTCTATTAATATGTGGTTTCTGTCATTGTCTTCTTGTCAATTCATTTTTTGATGTGCCAATTTGATGATAGATACATTTGTTTATTTTTCCTTACAATGTTGTAGATGAAAGGAACTGAGATTTGTATATTACTCATGGAGATGTTCTAACTGCAATTTTTTCAGATAAAAAAATTACACCCAAGGGAGCAAATGATGTCAAACTGATAAATGCTGGGAAGATTTTGGAAAACAACAGGACTGTCGGACAGTGTCGGGTACCGTTTGGAGATCTTCCAAAAGGAGTTATCACCATGCATGTTGTTGTGCAGCCAACTCTAACAAAAGCAAAAGCAGGTACTTTATTCTCAAATTTTTAACCTTCAATTTCCATTTGAGTTTGTAAATAGCAATTGCTGGTTGCAAAGATAAGTCTTATGTCTTTCCTGCTGTTGTGCTTGAATCTACAATGAATGACCATTGATAATATAACCTTGTTTGCATATTGTTAAATGGGTCTGAATTTTCTTTCATGTGAGAACTTGTTTGGGATAGTATTTGGGATTTGCTTTGATCATCTCTATGAACTTGCAAATTGATACAAGACATGTTTCTTTGCATTGAACAGAGAAAACAGTGGATAATGTCCCACGAAAAAGTGTCTGCGCGTGTACCATATTGTAAGAGAATCGTGAATGTTGGTGGGTCCGAACTTTGTGAAGTTGCTTTGGAGAGTTTGAATCTTCCTTCTGGCCGTGGGAACCAATTGGTGGAGGGAAAATAATCTCTGAAATGGTGCCATCCGGCGGTGCAACATTTGTTGGAGGGCAATGTTGTGTAAGAGTATGGTGGTGTTGATGATGTGTTTGCGTTTCATAAATGGGTGTTAGTGTATCATTATAGTTACGGTCTCCTTTAGTTTTTATATACGAGCTGATGGGTTCGACATTCTCTCAGAGGCTCACATCAAGTCGTCATTGGTGGGATATGATACTTTGTCACTTCTTGATGAACAATATGATATTTACTGGTAAGACCTTTTACATTTCCAACTTGTGATGTTTCTTCTCAAGATTTATAGACCACATGGTTGATTCCAAAGTTACAAAATGGTTAAACAGACTCATGTGAGAAGCTGGTGCAAGCAATAGCAATACCCGACTTAGCTGCAGTACACGGGAACGCCTACGGTGGGGTTTATAATTCTGCTGTCAATGCATAAAAATTATTGATTTGAAACGAACATTCCAATGGCTACAACGATTTTGTTTTTGCCTAATACATATCTTAGCTCTCAAATTTGCATATTTTTCTTTTGTTACCCTAAATTTTTCGAACATTTAATTTATCTTACCAACTTAATTTAACTGTGTCAACTAAAAATCGATTATACTGATTTGGCAAGGCGTTTGGCATGGGCGATGACTAAGCAAAACGTTTGTACACATGAAAAAAATACGAGGACATGGCAATTAAAACAGATGAAAATTATGTTTGAGCCAACCCACCCTATTAAACCTGGTCGATTCCTAACCGTTTGGACCAAAAAAATGATTAACCCACCCCTCAGATTAGATCTCATTCTCTTCTCTCATCTCTCAAGAGTTAATCTCCTCTATCTTGTCTCGGTCCCTTCTCAAGCCGATGTTCATCTCTTCTCTCTCGTTCAGTTCTTTCTTAATTTCTTAATTTTTGATTGTTGCAGAGAATGGCGTGGTGATGGAGACTTAAGAGACGACAAGGTTGTGGGATCGAAAGAAGGAGAGAGATTGAGATCGGGAGAGGAAAAGAGACCGGGACAGAGAAGCTGTCTCCCGGCGAGTCCTGCCTCTATTTCGATTAATATACTCTTCATCTTCTTCGAGACCGGGGTTCTATTGGCTTCGATTTTGGTGGATGTTGGTTTTGTCGGTGTTGTTGGAGATTGCAAAGGCCGTTGGCAAAGGCGACGAGGCTGTGTTCGGTGGTGATTTTGGAGGTAGAAGTGGATGGGATTTCATGGAAGAGGAACGGTGGAGGTGAATTTGTTGGATTCTGGTGGTAGTGGTGGTGACTGGTGTGGTTGGTTTGGGGATTGTGGTTTGCGTGGGTCTGTGGTTTTAAATTGACTAGGTTCGAGTTTGGTGGTGATTGGTTGACTGGGTTCAGGTTTGCGTTTAACTTTCATAAAAAAGCACATGTCACAAGTCGATCAATTACACGCTCTTTGCCAAATCAGCATATTATTGAATTAGTTGGGAGAAAAAGTGTGATTTTTTAAAAAGTTAATTTTTTTTTGTTTGATTAAATAAAAAAAGTTGAATTTTTCGATAAGTTAAAAGTTTGACTTTTTTTTAATATTAGGAAGTAATTTTTTGAGGAGTGTCAAAAAATTTAATTTTTTTAGCTGAAATAATTGTATTTATGCATATATTCTTAAATATTAGTTATTTATGAATTTCAATTAATTTTTAAAAAATTTATTAATTATTTAAGAAATAAATTTTTAACTATTTTATATAGATAAATTTTTATAAAAAAAATTTAAATTTCAAAAAAATATATATTTTACATGAAATATTATATATAATATATTTTTATTTAATTAAATAAATTATTTTTTGTCAAATTAAAAAAAATAGTCTTCATTATAAATTTGTATGAATATTAACTATAATTTTAATTGCTAATTGGAGATATATTTATATAATAAAATAAATATTTTTTATTTAATTTTTTTATATTATTAATTTAAATTTAATAATAATAAGGATATTATTGATTTTTTTAACTAACTTTCTGCGAAGTGCAATTTTTAACCAAGTACAATAAATTATACTTTCTAAAAATTTAAAATTACAACCAAACATATTTGTCTATTACTTCTCGGAAAATTGCTTCCTGAAAAATAACTTTTTAAGAATTGATTTCCCAATAAGTTGAATCAAGCAACAAAGTAAACATTCAAAAAATTTAGAGCCAAAAAAAGGAATTTGTGCAAATTTGGGGGTAAATTGTGCATTAGGCCTTTTTTTTTGTCAAAGCCAATGGTGACGACATGTGGGACGGGAAGATATGAAATTCTCCGATTACTCGACAATAAAACAATCACTTGTGAAACTGTTCAACAAACAAACCCGTCAACTGCCGTTATCCTCTTTTGCTCTTTTCTTGGCACTTCCGCTGTATTTTCTTCAATCTTTGTAATTTACTTAACAGGAATTAAAAATCATACATATATAGATAACAGCAACTCTGTAACAAACAAAAAATCAAAGATCCCCAATTAGAGAATTAAAGATGGAGATGCAAAAGCAATTTTTTAAAAAAAAACAATAAAACTATAAAAATCATCATCGTCTTCATCAGTATCGCCATGCAGAAGCAGCAAGAATTGCCCTGTCTTGCCACCCCAAAAGCAAGCAACCTTTATCTTCAGTCAATCTATACCCATCACACGAATACAAACTCAATAAAATCTTGCTCTGAGTCCCTGCATTTGCACTCAATGCCACTCCTGTGAAACCCTTCCCCTCCATTGTCTTCCTCCATTTCTCTAACCTCTCGTGCCTCTCTGTCCTCTCCACCCCCTCACATGCCACAATGTTCCTTATCTCCGGCGCAAATATGTACTGCTCCACCTTCGCCCTCTGCGCCGAGTCCGGCGGAAACGTCGCGTCCAACGAGTCGAAAATGGCCGAGTAGTAATGCAATGCCTCCAAGAACCTCCCCAGGAAGTAAGGCCCGTTATGACTTGCTTCTTGCTCCACTAGGGTTATTATATTTGGAGCTTGATCACGTATCATTGTTAATAAGTTTCCTAGACAGTTTGTTGGGACACGATGGAGACGGTTAACGGAGTTAACGGCTAGAGCTTCACCGACCCTTCTGTTAAACATGTGAGGTTTAAGATCTTCAAGCTCTTCTGCAACTGGATGGAACTCAAACGGGACGTGAAGAGAGTGAGCTAGTTCTGTTAAGCAACGACCGGCTTCTCTGACACTTTCTATGGAGGACCCAACTCCGGTTATCCGGACAAACGGGGCTCCGCCGGGTCGGGCAGCGAGGGCTTGCATGAAGGCAGGCCATTGATAACCCTGAAGAATGTCTAAATCAATTACATGAACACGTTCTTCGGATTCAAAGGCTTCAAAAATGGCTTGGTTCGCGGTGAAGTGAGCGAATTTGATGTAGGGACAAGCTTGGTAGAGGATTTGGTAGATTTTGAGGATTTCCATGGAGTTAGGAGGGAAAGGAGAGAAGGGATTGGGGGACGAGGAACTGGGTTTGGTGGCTAGGGTTGCGGCGAGTCTTGCAGTTAGGGCTTCGGTGAAACAGGAGGCCACTCGTTACATGGAATCGCCGAGTGGGGTGACGACTCGGTTGAGGTGGTGGAGGTATTTTCTTGCTAACATGTAGTCTTCTTTGGCTACTGCCTCTGCACATGGAGGTGCACTAGTTGAAGCCCACTGTCTTGCTCCAATCAAATTATGCCATTTTTTTTACTGCTTTTGTCATACACCAAATCAAAAAAAAAAGAGAATTTTTATCTAAATTTACTCTGACCACATTTTTCAATAAAAATTCTCTCTTTTTATTAGTTTGGTGTATTATTTTGTAGCCAAGAATTTTTCTTTTCTTATACATTAGCTTTTTTTAAACTATATTAAGTATTCCGGTATCATTTCTATGTAATTACTTGAAAAAATAACAATCTAAAATTAGCATTTACATATGATTGATCTCACAGAAATAATAGTAGCTAATTTTTCACTAATCGTTCAGAGTTATCTCTCTTGTTGCTTCGTCTCAATTTATTCACGCCAAATCTTTTTATGAAGGTTATTTTGATAAGTAGGACATATATAATTGTATATTTATAATCTCAGGTCTTTAGATTTTGGCTTCCTTAATTAGACTCATAGGTCTCTGGTCTCTTAAATATTTATATAAGAATATTCACTAGACTTCTTTAGATCATTTTTTCGATGTAAATGACATCACTTGAAAAAAAAATTAATTTAATATCTAAAATATGTCTAAATTGAATCAAATTGCACCAATATTTTTTCTGGTCTTTCTAATGTCTTAATTATTGACCCTTTCTCAATTGATTAATGACCATAACTTGTAATCTTGATTGAAAAAACTATAAGTCGTCAAATATTGATGAGCACGAATAGAGAGAGTTAAAGAAAGAGATTCACCTGCTCAGAACCAATAGGGAGAGGTACCATCAAGGTATGGTTAAGACTCTGCTGCTGCTGAGGTGGAGGAGTGGTTGATGGTGGCGGTAGCAGAGTAGTTGAAGGCGGAGGAGGCGGATTTTGTTGTTGATCAGTTTGCTTCTCTTGGTGGAGTTCATGTTGAAGTTGCTGTGACAAAGTTGCACTTCCAACAATATTATTAGACCCCATTTGACTATAAACATCCCTCTCTTGAGTCAACTGAGGCCCTCCCGACGAACCCTCACTCATCGGTGAACAAAATCTCGACGTCTCCTGCATTCCTAAGCAATCCAACGTCGCCCAGAACGGTGGTCGACAAATCAAAAAACTGGTTAGAACTCACATTGTTATTACCAGACAACCTAGTAGATTGATAGCCACCAAAACCATCATCCAAGAAATCATCTAAAGGAGGCAAAGAAAGGCTTTCAATTTGCATGTACTGATTATTATTTGGTGAGTTAAAGACTCTATGAAGAGGACTTTGACCTTTCCCTTTGTG
>CAODLS010309357.1:0-28894 GCA_948243855.1 Flueggea neowawraea
GAACCCAACAGGAACATGACCAGAAAAATAGTTAGACCTTAAAGAAACAACTGTAAGATTCTGCAAATTTGACAAGTTCTTTGGTATCTTCCCATCAAAAGCATTATCAGAAAGATTCAACAACTGCAAACTCTTCATTCCACCAATAGACTCTGGTAACTGACCAGAGATCTCATTCCCAGAAAGAGAAATCACTTGCAACTCAGTCAAATTAAAAAATGAAACAGGCAATGACCCATTCAAGAAATTGTGGGAAAGATCAAGATGTCTAAGATGTTCAATGTAGCCCAAGTCAGGGGGAATGGAACCCAGAAGCTGGCTTCCAGGAAGAACCAAACTAGTGATTCTGAACATGTCTGGTGTGCCTGTAAGGCCAATCTCAGTGCAGGTCACACCACTCCATGAACATGGAGTTACATCACCATAGTTCCATGAATCTAAAACTGATAATGGGTCGCTAAGGATGGAGTATTTGAATGAAAGCAAAAGAACTCCATCAGTGTTGAGTGAAGCTGTGGGGATCACTAAAACCAGAACAATAATGAAAGTAAAGAAATGTAAGTTGATAGTAGTAGTGGAAGTCATTGTTGTTGAGCACAATGAAGCATGACAGAGTTTAGGGTATCTGATGATGTATTCATAAGAGAAAAAGTTGCAGAGCGGCAGAGGAAAGAAAAGAAGATAGTGAACAACTACTGTTGAAGTTGTTTTGGTGAACAAATCAATGAGAATAAAGGATTAAGGAGAGAGAGGGGTAGAGAGAAGTGGTTAGGAATAAAGATGTGTGGAAATAACTATTGTGGGACTTGAAAAGTGAAGTGGGAGTGGAAGTGGGAGTTGCAGGAAAAAAGACTGCAGTTAAGTAGGTGAAAAGTTAAAACGAAACACACTGGTTCAGCTAGAGGACTTGGTTATACCTTGTGTTTGGATCTTGTCTCGGGGGTTATCTTGGTTATATAAATAGAAGCGTAAATTTTTTTATGGTCCTTGAGGTTTGGTTATATCTTTCGATCAGTCCCTACATTTTGAAAATTTACTGATTTGGTCATTACCACTTAACTTTGTCTCTTTTTTTTTAAACAGAAAGTGTGAAAAGAAAAAAAGCCCTCTATTTTAAAATCAATTTTCTTCAACAAGCCACTCAAACATTTGTTCTCTCTCTCTACTCAAAACTCAACTCTCTCTCCTTTTCTTTCAAAGATGTCACGATGTTAAAATTTAGTTGTAATGAATCTAGAATTGTATAGGGATTAATAGCCATTGCTACATATCAGTAATCACAACAGATTTAGCATTTAAATAGCATAATCTCCAGAGAAATGAACAATAATCAGAACTGAGCTTCTGCTGATTCTTCTTCTGTTTATTCTCAAAAACTTCCTTGGCCTCCTCTTGGGAAAGCAAACATGATTCCATCATCCATATTTGTGCCATTTCACTGTTGGGAATTTGTTTAAGCAGCGACTCATAAAAATTCTCTATGAGACTCTCTCTTCAAGAAATGAAATCAAATTAGCAAGACACTTTAACAAACACCTTAAAAGCAAAGAAAGATTCTAGTGTTTTTAAAGAGATTAAATTACTTAAAACAAATGGTTCATTACAGAAACATCAATTTCTCCTAAGCATTAATTTGATTGTTCATCAGCAAATCCATGAAACCATTGATTAATTATTCTAGCAAAGAATAATCTGAAGCAATGTCTTTCCCAAATCCAAAACTCAAAAATCAAAATCCAACCAGAATGAGAAAAAAATCCATTCAATCAACAATAAACAAATCCAACAGATCAACACAACAAACAAAAAACCAACAAGAAGAATGAGAAAAAAATCTGACAGATCAACCAAACAATCAACTCCACTTATTTTCATTCAATCAACAAACTCCATTCAAGTGTTGAAACAAAATTCATCACCATCGATCTATCTCTATCACTCCCCATCACCGTCGCTCTCTCTATCACTCTCGCCACTGACGAACTCCTTGCTCGCCTTTTCTCTATCACTTCAACCACTGTCATTTTCTACTTGAACCGCCCTTTGTAGACATTTCCAAACTTGCCACTTTCAGAACCATGTTTGCTCTAAAATAAAAGTTCCAGCTTCCAAGATCTGGAACTAGAGCGCCGTCGCGGTGAGATGGAGACAAGAGGTTTGGACGTCATCATAGTTTCTCTCTCTATTCCGCCGTCATCGAGGTTGATTACGGGGACTGGATTGGGAGTTGATTTTTGAGTGGTGGTGCTAGAACATTTGATTCCCAAAATTTAGCCATTGCCTCATCCTCTCCGCCTTGCCCAATTGTATTGATTGGAGTTAATTTTTGATAAAATTGGGTTGTGTGATGATTTCTAATGATTCATGGAATCTGGGTTTCAGGTGGTTGCAGAGAGAGGTAGTGGTGGTGGTGGTGTTAGAACATTTTATTCCCTTTTTTTTGTTATGGGTCTATGATTATATGGGTTTTAAAAAATTTTATGGGAATTTTGTTGGGTTTTGTTAACTTATGAAGTGGATTTTTGATAAAGGTTAAAACTTCCATTGTTTTTTGTATGGGTTTTTTATAAAGATGGAGGAGTATGTTGGGGTTTTGGATGAGAGAGAGAGGAGGAAGAGATATGAGGAGGAAGATGATGATGGGAGATGAAGAAGGAATGGTTGGTGGGTTCGGGTTAGGTGTTTAGGTTGGGTTAGAATTTTTAGTTTTTGGTTTTGGAGTTTCAAGTTCACAAGAGAGATAAGAAAGATGAATGGTTGTTTGGATATTTAGGGTTGGGTTAATTTTTGGTTTTGGTTTTGAAAGAATTATAAGGTTATTTATGTCATTACATTTTTTAAATTATTAGGCCCCAGCTGACGTGGCATGTTATGTTTAACTAATGGTGACAGACGGAGGGACCGGAGCGACGAATTTTCAAAGTGTAGGGATCGGCCGAGAGAAATAGCCAAACATCAGGGACTGCCATAAATTTTACCCTAAATAAAAATTGAAGATATTGTTTTTTGCTTTTCTAGGTAGAATTTTTATTTTTCTTACAAAACGTGAATAATGACTCGAGGATTAGAGTATACGTGCCTTCTTTAGGATTTGAACAAGTATGAACCTCTAGATAGAGGTGTGCAACATAATCACTCAACTGCTTAATCTGCTCAATCCACTAGCAATGAATTCACATATTGCGGTTATTTATAATTTATAGATGGTTACAGATGATGGTTTAATTATGTATTGCAAGTATGAATCGAAGAGCTTCATGCTCCATTTTTTATATGATTGATGTATTGTGAGCATGGATTGAGGAACTTTATTATGTATTTTGATACTACATATTTTGGACACTTCTCAACTCTATTTTGGTTATAAGAAGTTTTAGTTATAATGTATCTTGATTATAAATTTTTGTCATAATACATTTGACAATTTTTTTTTGTTTATTATTCTAAAACCACAAAAATTAACCGCATTCATCTGCAATCAAATCGATGCACGATGCGATTGTTAGTTTGCGGTTAGTTTGCAAATAATAAATCATCAGTTAGGTTAGATTGAGAGGTTCAAATTCACCCAAACCTAACTGTGCACATCCCTGCCATTAAGATCTATATTCTTTTGACAATTAAAATTTGTTGTAGGGCACTTATCCAAAAAAAAATGTTGTAGGACTAGCATGTTAACTATTAAACAATAATTTTATGGCAAGTAGAATTTTCATTTTAATTGTCTCTCTTAGTGGTAAATGGCTGCCAAATTTATTAGTGTTTAAATGGCAATTGGATTCCAAAACTAAAACGAACAAAAACAAATAACCGGAAGCAAAAAAAGGAAAAAAGAACTTAACAATATAACCAACCAAAATAATTTGAAAACAAAACAGAAGTGGAAAACTTCGATTTGGCAGGATATAATCTGTTTAAATTAGAAAAAAGAATGTGACTTGAAATAAGTTTTTTTATATCTGAATTCAAATTAAGTTACGGTAAATACTCTTGTTAATTAACTGAAATACCTCTAAAAATGTATTAAATTAAAACAAATTTGATAAACGGACTTAGTTTAAATGCCCTTACAATTATAGAGAAAAAATATCTTCTTAAACCTTTATTTTTCCAACTCTTTTTATTTTAAACTTTTTCCCATTTCTGTAGAGGTATAACCAAGCCAAGAGTATTCAAATTTAGTTGAAAGAAAATCTCGAATTAGAATTTGAACTTGACTTAAATTATATTCTACATTTAAGTTTGGCTCGTTTAGAATTTCACGAGCTCAAACCAACTCATTGCAAGTTTATTTAAATATTTATTCAAATTTAAATCGAGCTTGACTTATTTGAGGAAATTACACTCTGTCTCTTTTTCTATCTTTTTTTCGCATTTGCAACATATAGTGATTATGTCTTCTATTATATTACATTTTAATTTTCATTTCACAAATACAACAATTTATAACCTGCTATAATCAATTTCTCTCTCCTCGCCCTCTTCTCTCACAGTCGATCTTTTCCTCTCCACTCTCTCTTTCTTTGCACATCTGCTCTCCTCCTCCATTCTCATCGTTGATTTGCCTGCCACCCCTTCTTCTCCATATTCTCTCCTCCACCGCCTCCCTTTCTTCATTTTCTCTCCTCCTTCCTTTTTCTCTTCGCGTTTTTTGACTTCTTTTTCTCTCCCTTTTCTCCTCGGCCCTTGGTTCTCCTCCTCGGTCCTCCCCTCCTCGTTGGTTCTCTTCCTCATCAACGAACTTGAAAATGCGACGCGAATCGATCTAAAGAGAAGCGACGCTACGACGACGACGACAATCTAAAGAGAGAGCGGCGACAGTGTGAACGAGTGATGGGTATAGAGACACAGTGGTGGTGGCGGCGGAGTTGACGGTTGGAGGGGCTGCGGCTAGGGTTTGTAAACCCTAGCTGCAGCCATGGAAGAGGGGACCTATGCAGAAATTTTGCAATTCCCTAAAATACTTGATAATTATAGAACCAGTCCCTCATTTAATTACATTTAAATCCTTTTAATATGTAAATTACAAAATAATACCTAAAAACTATATGTACTCTAAACTAAATGGTAGTTGTACTCTATGTACTCTATACTTGACAATTATAGAATTATTCCCTCATTTATTCTCAGTTTTTTCTTATGTACTCCATTTGTACTCTTGTTGTAATCGCTTTTTTGTAGAGATTTTGTTGGTCTAACTAATAAGTGTTAAACAACTTGATTCACTTGGTCTCATTTTATTATTGTACTCAATTTTGTACGCGTGTTGTTCTTCCATTGTACTCGGTTTTTACTCGAGTTGTACTTCATATGTACTCTATTTTTTATTTTGCGTTTGGTCTCTATTTGTTCTCATTTTTGTTGTTTGTACTTTGTGTTATTTTACTATTCCGTACTCTAGTTGTACTCTGGTTGTACTCATTTTAATGGCTTGAAGAGTGTGGTCAAAGCGAGGTAAACAATCTGGCGCGTAGTTAACATGTGGTCAAACTGTTGTATTTATGAAATATTTTATTCTGTATTTCTAATTTTAGTAAGTTTTTCACATGTGTTGTATTAGAACAATTGTCTTTTATTTTGTAGCCTATTTTGGAATCACTCGACTTATTTTAAACTCAATTAAAATTTGTCACAAACTCATTTATACCTATTTTAATTGACAAACTGGTTAAATTGATAAGTAAATTTATGCTGACTACTTAATCGATCAAAGCAAATCTTCTACTTTATTTTAAATAAATAAATAAAAAATTGATCTTAGTGGGTAATTGTTGTAACAATAGATTAGTGAAGAAACACTTTACTCTTCGTGCTCATTAAATAATTGGTTCACTTTCTTGAGTGTTTTGAACGTGTGAGTAACATTTTTTATTTAACAAAAGGCCAAATTTTTTTACTTAAAAGAACATGTCAATTTTCTATGAAAATTTTGCATAATAATAATAATATAATTTATATTCTATAGCTTGAATTATAATCGGAGGAAGACTTTCACTGTGGCTGTAAAAAAGAGGCATAAAGAAAATTTGAAAGGAGGGAAGGAATCTTGTAACTGCTGCTAGAAGACACCCGAGTGAGTTGGAGCCCATAAGACTGCAGGCAGGAAAAGGACACTCTCCAATTTGTGTATTTGACTTCTTAAGCTCTTTGGTCAGCCCCTGTTTGCTTTCTTCTTTTACTTCATATTTCTATTGATGTAAAACTTACAAATTCAAGTCCACACTGTTAGTCTGATTTTGTCACCTTTCCTCTTCTGACTGTTTTGTTTTCATAAGATTCTATTAAATGCAATTCTATAGAATAACAATGCTTATGTTTGAAACATAATTTTAAATTAAATCTACAAATTACATTTTAATTTTTTTCTCATAAAAAAGAGGGGTGATCATCTGTTGCTTACTCTTGCTTAGTGAACATGCAAGTATTTCGGAATATTTGAAGAGTCATAGTTGAGTCCGACGAGACTAAGTCTCATAATCGTAGCACTAATGTTATGACATGATGGAAGGAGCTATGCCAAAGATGCTAGGGTTTATCCCATAAAGGCGTAAAGGCTCAGCAAATCCCCTCCATTAGGGATCAAAATTTGCACACACAAAAGACCAAAACTTTACCATCAAGGCAATCACCCGCAATGGTACAAAATTTTAGTTTGTAACTTGAGCTAAATTAAGTTTTCTTCAATTTATTTACATTAAATAACAAAGTTATTAATATTTTAATGTGCTTTTGATGTAATTTTTCAAATCTATTTGTAATAGATCGATAATATGACTTAAGGAGAGTCAAAACACCAGTTAATTAATGTGAAGTTATTTCATAAGCATAAGGTTTGAATTTGAATGTTTGTTCTCAAATCTCAATTAATCATTTGCAAGCTTTATCTTGAGGTTTGAGATTTCTCTATACGATATATTAAGTTGTCTCTCTTAATTGGTTTTAGCTGCAAATTATTTCAAACTTTGTTTTATGCTGTTGGAGCCTTGTACATGTTGAACTTCAAAAGGGTACACACTTTGGGTCAAAATTCAAATGATAAGGAAATTCTAAAACTAAGTGGAATGGGTTCATAAACAGAAAAGATTGTTAAATTAACAAATATTATTTTTTGGTCAACAAAATTAATAAATCTTCTATAGTTTACCATTTTGGCTAATTGGCTTAATGCATTGATTGAGCCATGAACTGATAAGAAATTGTGTCTTTGCATATATAATTTTTCGTTTGGTTGCAATGGAGGCAGGAAAAATGTGTGTGCATATAATGATGACCTAGCAACTCATGCAAAAATAGAACTTGCCAAAAATTCTTGCTCCCAAGATACATCAGACATCAAGATGAAAAGACAATTATTATCTTAGAAAAATCAAACGGGAATCAGCCGAATATTATAGTTGGAACTCACTATCGTACGATTTGTTTTTGCCTGGTTATATACATTTGATAAATAAAATTCTATATTTATGAATAGATTATAAAAAATGAAAAAATGACATTTTTCTCTAATTATAATAAGTTTAATAACATTAAATAGCACAACATTTGCTAGTTTTTTGTATTTATAGTTTGACCTTTCAAAAATAACATACAATTGTACCATTTTTGTGATTTTTTCATTTGTGGCACGAGTTAGTACTTTCGTTAAAAAAGAAACAAGACAATTGATGGCATAATACTGACAACATGATGATTATCACTTGAAATATGATTATCACTTGAAATATAAAAAGAAACTAACATAGTCTACTCTTGGTATATATCTTTGGATCTTACTATAAATAACAAGAGAAAGAAAGAATTAGACAACAAAACGACAAATACTAGCTAAGAAATCTAACACTAAGAGATTGAGAAGTTGATTCTTAATAGAATTAAATAAAATGAATAATCAAAAGAAAATAGCAATACTATAAAACAACGTTCTATTTACGGGAAAAAGAAGCACACGCGTACAATATAGGACTAAAACGCAAGGAAGGTTAAAATTTCAAAAATAGGACCGAAATCGAAAATAAAACTCTATACATTGTTAACCAGACATGTTTGGCAGTTAGGCATTTCGGAATGGCCCTAAGTATATTATAAGTATCTAATGTTTCTGCTCTGCCTGCTACAAACAACCACTACCCTTTCCTCGTCAACAAAAAAAAACAACAACTACTACCCTTTCAAATCAAATCCAAAACAACCGACGTTGTGCATATATATTCAAAATGCAACGTCCAATCCTCATATTCTATATGTTTTTTGTTGCAACTGATCTTGCACTATCAACCTAATAATGTTACACTTATGTGCAACAGAACTTTTTGAGAGGTGGTTAGTGAGGCCCCGTTTGAAAAACCGTTTTATGGAGCCAACAATTGTGTTTCGCAATCGTTTCGTTAAGAGCTGTTGATCGTATGAACTTGATGAATGATAACCATTGATCAAGCTGATTGATAGGATATTAGTCAAAATGGCTACTTTTTTATGATTATAAAATTCTCAGTCTTTCTTATTGTTTTTATGAAGCAAATGCATTATTCTTTTTTAAAAATATTCTTAAAAAGGAAAAATTTTGGAGAATGGAGATAGAGATAAACTATTTTTTCTATTATTTTCTTGCAAGTATTTTTTCTTAGAAATTTTGCTATTGTTTAGGGTGTTTTGTGGCTCGATAGGTGCTAACTCGACATTAAACATGCAAATGAAAACCACAATAAAATCAAAGGGTTCAGTAACACCTAACGACCTAGGACTTAATGGGAGATTTAGTGAAAGTTAATAATTATGATTAATACCTCGAATTGCATTGATCAAAAGAAATTACAGAGTATAATAAACCAAGAAAGCATTCAAAAACGTACACACGAAGCATGAGATGACTTGAAGCTCGTCGTATAACTTGCAAAAATTGAACCAATCTATGGGATTTTTGTTGCTACCTATTGCTAAGTTAAGATTACACTTGAAGTTGCAAATAAAAATAAAGGGAAATGCAGAAGGTAAAAACAATAGTAAGTTTGATTGTCTGGAGTGTGATCCCTTGTTTCTTCATTTCTAGCGCTTTTATAATGGATATTCCAACCCTCAGAGTGGCTAAATTCGGGGGGATGGATCCCCCTAGTCTACAAATGCACCACATTTCCCATAATTGCTTCGCTTCATACTCTTACATGTTTCAACCTTGGGTAGCAATTGCCTCATGTTGAACCAATGGTAGTTCACATTTAGATCCTCTTATGTTTTGATATGAACAAAAATGAAAAAATTACTTGGCTCAATACGGTGCTAAATGCAATGACCAAAAGATGAAGATATTGGAAGAAAACAAGATTTACTCGACCAACTTTCAAAGTCACTCGAGTAAGTGCAATATCCAGAAGAAAGAATGACCTAGGTGTTACTCGACCAACTCAAAAGTTACTCGAGTAGACATCAGTGTTACTCGAGTAAGTACAGGTTTTAGAGAGCCACTGGTTGATGAAGTTACTCGAGCAAGTTCAAGCATAACTCGAGTGTGCGAAGATCTAAACTAAAGTTACTTGAGTAGGACCAAATATTACTCGAGTAAGTGGTTGTTCTAGAGAATGCACTGATTCATTTATTACTTGAGCATAATCAAGAATTACACGAGTAAGCGTGCTTTTAGAATTTCAACAAGTGTTCAGGAGTTGAGGTTACTTGAGTAAACAGGCTTTAATGTGAAGTGAGATCAGAGGCAAGCAAGTCAGATATGGAAGGAAATCAAATTCCAATGGTGAAAATTTGTCGATTACTCGAGTAGATGAAAGTGTTACTCGGGTAAGTCAAGGCTGAAATTCAACACTGGAGGTCAAAGCTGGAGTTACTTGAGTAGAGCATGGAGTTACTCTAGTAATAACTGAAAAGAAAAGAAAATCATATCAGAGTCACACTCCAACAACCATTTAATGAGTCAAAACGGGTAGAAATCTTTTAGGAAGTATAAATACACTTTTAGAATAGAAAAAGGTATCTACAGCTCTTTCCAACCCTAATTCTAGCATTATCTATTGTTCTTGGTGATACAAGTGTATTTGTTCTTATTTCATATCTTCTCTACTTGTATCCTTATTCTAAATCTATTTGGTGAGCGATTCATTGTTTCAAACAGAGAGTTGTGAGGTTGCGATCAATAGTAGATCCTAGGTTTGGTTTATTTTTGAATCAGAATCAAGAATTGTAAGAGTTCTCACTTAATTTGTTGAAAGTGAAAGTTGTAACCAAAGGTTGGAGTTAGTAGAAATCCTAAGTGGTAATACTTAGGTAGTGGACGTAGGCAAGAGTTAGGTCGAACCACTCTGAATTTCGTGTGTTCTCTTCTAATTTGTGTTTGTTTATGCTTAAATCAAAAAATAAATTCAAAGACATACACTCCATGCTATTCAACCCCCCTTCTAGTGTGGTAGATGCTCTTTCACCTCCACATCTGTCTTCCATTTTATCTTTGATAATTAACTTTCCACATTTTTTGTGGAATTTGTGACATCTTCTCTTCGCTTTTGTTCCCCGCGGTATCCGATCTCTTTCTCATCTCTTCTTCTTTGAGATGCCAACTAGGCCTAGCTTCTTCTTGAGCTCCATTGATTCTTGATCTTGGAGCTGATCTCCATTTTATCGAATTGGTCTTCTTAATTTCTCCCCTTAATGCTTTTTACTGTGTTTTTGATCTTGACTTCGTTCTACTCATGTCAAGTCTCTTACACGTGGTAAATCATACCCCTTTTATTTGAATTGGCATCATGTTTTTAGTTTTGTAACAATGATTTATTTATTGGTGCCACGTGTCTTGCATATTAAATACGGACAACAACTATAAAGTTGAATTCAGTTGCATTTTTTTGGACACCTGAAAATGAATAATTAAAGTACAAATCATCGTAAAAAATGTCACAAAAATAAAAATATCAATATTTCAAAATCTATAAATGGCAGTTATAGGTCATGGGTTGACCGCCACTGATGAATTCTCATTTATACATATTTTTATTATCAAATTCCTATCTTTTTTGTCATAAATTGAGCTATATTCTTTGTTTTGGTATTTTATTGGTTCATATTTTATTTTTCAGGTCATATATTATTGATGCAAATGGACGAAAACCAGTGAAACCAAGGCTGAAACGACAAAGTTTGAGGCATGCAAGATTGTGTGTGCTGGCCTTCTGTTTTACCTAAAATTCTGGCAAGACACGGCTGTGTAATGTCTTGTTTTGTCTGTGTGCTAACTTGCCTCATAAAAATAGGCATCCAATGGCAAGACATGAATTGGAGAATAAAGACATTGTCGTGTCTTTGCCCATGTAGTTGTCAGGTGTGTTAAATATGCATCCAGAGACGCGACATGGTCTTGGGAATGTGAGACACAGGCATGTATTTGCTCGTGTCTTATCTACAGACCTCGGTTTTCCCTATTTAAGCGTGATTCGGAGCTCAGTCAAAGGAGACCTTTATTTTCCACACCATTGTCAGATAAAGAGTTTGGTTTCAAGGGGAGAACGCCTTTGGAGTGGATTTACATCAAGATCGAATGAATTTTGAGAAGATTGAAGGATTTTCAATAGGTTATTTCATTCTCTCTTGCTTTCCATTCACTCTTGTTGTTGCATTTGTGGTCATCATGAACTAAACTCTATATGCATCTAGGTGTAGAGAACCCTAAGATGAATTTGTTATTGGATTTTGTTGCTTTGTTCATTTGTTCATGAATTGAGACTCATCTATGATATATATTGTGTTGTTGGATTGATTTTTTGCTAGCAGGTTGGTCCAATGTTGATTGCATGCGTGGTAATCGAAAGATTTATCGTATGTTTAGAATCGCTCATAGGTGAGAGGAGTTGAACGCAAATTTAGAGATAAGTCTACGTAAATCCTCCGAATTAAGGTCAAACTTAATATGAGAATTCACAAAACAGGGAAATGCAACGTTGGGGGTTTTATTTAGGAAGAGATTCCAGTTAATCAACTTGACGTTAGAGGTTAATCAACTCGAGAGAGTGGTTAGAGTACTTTAGGAATTCCTATTGTCTAATAAATGAACGAGTGATTGAGTGATGAGGTCGGTTTCGTATCGGAAGTCCTAGGTGGATTTTGCATATGGATGCTGCCTTTACATTGATTGCTCAGTTTTCGATCTTTTTATGTTACTGTGTTTTGTGTTTGCTTGTTGGTAATTTCGTTAGCTTTAATTAAGTTTATTCAGCTGTTAAGTTGCCGGGTAGATAATAGAGTGACGGTAATTACTAATACTCGTAATCTTTGTGGAATACGACACTCGCTACTCAGGTTCATATACTTTAGTTCGATAGGTGCACTTGCCTTAGGTCTCATAGGATTGACTAGACGTTACCAGCCACCATCCTTTGTTTTTCTTTGTGTCACATATATGCATCTTATCGATTCACATAGCCCAGTTTTGCGCTTCTCTAGCCACCCATTTTACTAGCCCTACTCATGCAAATGCTTTCTTTCGTTCTTTTCTTCGTCTTATTCTTTTTTTCACTGGTCATGCAAATGCTTTCGTTCATTGCATTCCAATACTTTGGCATAACGTTCGATTGAGCAAACACGAAAAAGCTAAGACAAAAAATCGATATAGGAGACCTTTTCTTCTTTGGAAATTTCTTGCAATGGTCCCATTTCTTCTTTCTTAAAACGGTACTATATGAAATATTTTATCAATAACATATTTTTTTGGAAAAAAATAAGTTTTCCTAATTTTATTCTCTCATTTTTTGATATTTGGTAAACATTAGAAAAGAAATTCACTTTCTTCTATTTTTTTATTATAAAGCACGTTTTTATGATTAGAAAAAAAATACATATACAATTTGATACAAATGTTCCCCCACCTAAAAAATAGAATTTATTATTTTTTTAACACACTGTCACACTAAACTATCGAACTACTACCTCCCTTACTCTACTGTCCTCGGACCATTACGCCACCACTGGCGCTGAATAATTGAACTACCATGTCACGCTCATTTTGTACCACGAAACTACCAAGCCATTCTGATTATTAGAACAGAAAAGCGAAAAATAGATAAGAAAGAAAATATTTTCGTTTTTCTTAAAGAAATATTATTTTTTAGGATTATTCGAACCGTTAGTTTGGAACAAGTTTTTACAAGATTTCAAATATTTAAGATATAAAAAATTAAAATGTTGTGATATAAAAATTAATAGTAAGTTTATTACTGTAATCAAAATCTAATCAGAGATAAGAAGGTATACTTATAATGCGATTTTCATCAAAATCTCAAGAAAGGGCCCAAAAAGGATATAGTAATACCCATTCCAACTGTGCCGTTGTGTATGCTGTTGGTTGAACCGGCCTCGTACTTTAGAGTCTTTCTTGTAAAAAGATTTGCATAAATCAAAACTGAAGCCATCCGCATATATTATAAACAACGAATCAATTAACGGATAATCAAATATGGATCAAGATCCTATCCCGATACTCGCAACAGAATAACACGAGCGGATACACTTTAAACAATCCGTTGCTAGTTGCCACGAACCACAGGCGATTGGACGCCATGAACGAAGTATGTATCCACAACCTAAGAACCACAAAATGATCTCCTTGAAGAACGATATCTTCCTCCATTAGCCACACAAGCCCAACGGCTTCTTGAGAGAGTGAGGGAGAGTGTTTCTTTTCTTATGTTTCTCCACTTATGATTAAGATTTCCTAAAGTTAGTATTTACACTGATCGGGTTCTTTCAGAAACCTAAACCCTTACCAAACCGAATGAGTTAACCGAAACCTATTTGATAACCAACTCAATTGATACTCAATCAATTTGGGTCCGGATTCTACCCATGACCCGGCATGGGCGGACCCGTTTTCTAACAAAAGCAATTGTTTTCCACCCATTATCAATGCATTTGCACCCCTACACATCATCATGGAATACAACTATGAAAATATTCACATGCTATTAATCATAAAATTATTCCTATAAAATTAATTTACTTTTAAAATATGAAAAAAAATTGAGAAACCATCTAAGTGGGGCTAAATCTTGAAAATGAGAGCATATAAATCAAACTCTTTCTCTCTTCATAATAATCCCAAAATGCTCCTCCTGAGGACTTCTTTCAGTGTAGCTATTGAGACAAGTGTTTGGAATTTTCAACACAATACGCTCGTTTGCTAAACTAATCATAAAAAATATTCGATTTGGAAAACATTACTTTTCTAGACACAAAAAAAGACAAACTAATTACAATTTTAATATAATGTGACAAATTAGGTAAATTTCTAAAATAGTAGAGTGAAAAAAGGAAACAAATCCGAATAAATATATGACAATTAATAATTATAAGTCAAATTTAACTGAAACTCTAAAACAGGAAAGAAATATAATTTTAAATAAATATGAAAGGTGTATCAAATATTTGAACAATATTTTTTTAGGGAATTTGAACATTATTATTAACCGGATGAAAATGAATTTTCATTCAAAAAAACAAACAAAAAGGAAACAACACATCTGACAACTTTAATATATCTATATACTAATATAAAATAACATACATTAATAAAAAATAATAACACGTGACAAATACATTAGTTGAATTAATGACGAGTGACAAATTGACATAAGAGAAATATGTGTTAGTATACAGATACACGTGGATAATATAATATGGGTAATCGTTGATTTTTTTTAAGTAACTCAAACTTCGTTTAGATAGTTCAATATGTCAACTGAATAATATAAACATGATTAACTTATTTCAATTTTAATTTTTGATGGTATTTTGGTCAAATCAAATGCCCTATTTCAATAAAAATCATAATAGATAAAAATAATAATAAATTACATGATAAAAAATATGGACAATATTGTTTTTGCTATATTATATATGTGATTGTTTAATTTATTATAAATAAATATATTCATTGTTAGGGCTACTTCTGATCATTATTGCTCTAAATTCTTTAAGAATTTAATTATTCTTTTAAAAGAAATTGTGAAAGATATATTACTAAATATAAAATATTTTTCTTATTTAGACAATATTCTCCAATGAACATTTTTTTAGGAGCTCCAATTAACACTTCAACTATCCATTTAACTCAACCTTCAACTAATTTTTTTAAATTAATTAAACTATACATTTTATCGTTATATAGTTTGTTTAAAAATTACTTTTAATTAAAATAATGAAATTATATTTACCGTGAAAAGAGAGAGGATGATATCTCTGCAGAAGTGGCGCAATTTTAGGGATTGCAAATACCTATTTTAAACTGGCTATCTAAATCTGTAAATGCTTTATATACAATATAATTAGTTTGTCCTAAAATTATAATTTTAGAAAACAAAATTCTAAAAAATTGTAATTAGTTTACTAAATGGGCTACCCCACGTAATTCCCGGGAAAAATTACACTTTGACAAGAGGATAAATAAAATAATATCACAAAGGCCATCCCTTTTTAAACTAATATATAGTATGACATCTTCCTAAAAGTAATATCTAGAATGCTACCTTATGACTTTTGCAAGAAATTGGAAAAAATCATGAGAAATTGACTTGTCACAAAAAAAAAATTGACTTCTCAAGGAAAATTCAAAAAAAATATCAAAAAGAATTCCAGCAAAGCGTGTACAACTAGTATATAGTCGTGTACAACACCTAGACAAAACATGTACAAACATTGACAAGTCTAAAAATAATTTTCAAAACAAATAGTAAAAAAATAATTAAACTTATAATAAATATCATTTATATTTATTCGATAGGTTTACATAGGTGTACAGTTGCCCAAAAAATATGTACACGAGTGTATATATCTGTACACAACGTGTACAAACATGCTCTCTACTTTTTTGTTAACATTTCTAAGGTTGTACACGTATACATGAGTGTACACAATGTGTACAAACGTATACACTTGGTGTATAGAATTATCTTTGTAAGACATAAAACTGTTCAACCATGTAATTTTGAGGTCGATAGCCTTTTTTAAAAGGATTGTGATGCAAAATTTAGGGGTTGGAGACTTCCTTGTTGGTGCCACGTGTCCACATCTCTGCCACTAAGATTTAGTTGTTGTTCCTAGCAGAGAGCCAGAGAGAAAGAGCTATCGTGGAGGACAGAGAAAGATCGATCATGAGAGAGACAGAGAGAGAGTGGTGGTGGTGGTGGAAGAGAGAGATAGAGATTAACATAGAGAGAGAAAGTAATGGTGGCAGAGAAGGTGTTAAGGCTACAAAGGCGGAGGAGGACATGAGTTAATGGTGGTGCTAGAGAAAGAGAGATTACAATGAGAGAGAGGGGGAGGGAGAAGAGAGGGAAAAGTCTAGAGAAGAAGGAAAAAAAGGAGAATATATATCTAAAATAGAATACATTAGCTTAAAAGTTGACACGTGTCATTTATATAGTCTCAATGAATGAATTTTAGCGCATTATTAATATGACACGTGTCATACAATAATTATTTCATTGTTAACATATAAATTGGTTAAATGCCCTAAATTTTTAATAGGAACACATTTATTATGTTATTTATAGAAATTAGAATTTATACATAGACTATTTGTTAAAAATTTATGAATTGAAATTTATAAACTGTAATTTTGTGTTTTTTAGTTCAAATGATTTATATGTTCAAATAAAGAATATTCATATATTTTTAAGTAATATAAATTTTAAAATAAAAAAATATTGGAAATATTATAACAAAACATTGAAATGGCCCAATAATATCCATAAAATTGTTTGATTGATCACATAATTTTTTAAAAAAATAAATAGACGAAGAAAAAATAAAAAAAATATTAAGTTTATCTAAAAATTCTACAAGCAAAGAACCTGACTATAACTAATATTATTGTCAGAAAAGATTTTCAATCAATAAGATGAAAAAAATATGAAAAAAAAATCTAAATGATTGGGTAAGCAAGTAGAGAGCAATAGACAAATATATGCGGATAAAGTTAATATCTATATAAATTGACAATCAAATTGATTGTCTTAATAAGTATATTTTGATTAGCATTGTTAAAAATTCAATTAAAGATGAATGTAAGGTTTTGGTTTATTTAAGATAAATTGTTTGCTTTATTGATATATTCAAACAATTACGTTTTTTGCAATCTAAATTTTTATTGATTATGCAATAAATGATTAATATATTTTATATTTTTGACCATTTTTCCTGACATATCATATTAGTTAAGTCACTTAAACTTTTGAGTATATGTAAATCTTCAATTTTTTTTAAAAAAATATTGTTAAAAAGATCAAAAGAATTATATATAAGAGTTTAAAATGATAATTTTTATTAGAAGAATGCATTAAACTATTTTTAGTCATGTTCGTCTTAATCTACTCTAACTTTTTTTCATAGTCAAATGCATATGATGGTAGTCAAAAGTAAAGTTAGGAGGAAGACTCTTATTTATGACAAGAAATAAAATTCATATAATTGTAAAAATAAGTTGTATATGAAAAAGTCTTTTAAAATCTATATTCCCAATAAGAAAAATGCATTAAGCTGCCAAAAATATTTTTATTTCAATTAATAATATAATTTAGTTGCTTAAAAATTTTCGCTCCATCGCGCGGGTGTTATGCTAGTATATATATATAAAAGCAGAATACATTGGCCTTAAAATATTGACATTTGACATTCTAATTTCATGAGAAATGTCAATCTTTGAAAATTTTCTACAATTCTTAGATTACCATAAATGAAATAAAATAAATAAAATAAAATTTTGTCATTATATTAATTAACATTTTTTGGTCAAAATATTAATTACAATAAGTGTAACTGAATTTTTTATTATAATTTCCTTTTGAGTGTATCTAGTTCATCTAGCTCTTTCCCTACACTATCAACTCTATCCACTTTTATCCCTAGTACATCAGGATCTAATCCTGTTTCAGAAGTTATCCAACTTACTTCATCTCTTTCTTTGCAAACCCATGAAACAAACAAAATAGAACACCTTGTTGAGTATTCTTACAACCCTGAAGATGCTTAAGTTTCTGCTACTACAAAACCTTTGAAGAATCCCTATGTTGCTTATCAGAAGACTAGAGGAGTAACAAACATTCGCCAACTTCTTTCTAGAAGAAGGCCCGCTCCAAAGGAATATGTCCAAGCCTCTAACCTGAACCAGTGTCAATTACAAGCCACAGAAGCATAACAATATGTTACTATTGAGGTTCCTCAAAGCCTCATAAAGGAGTCCTTGAAGTAAGGCTACACCCATTTCCATTGGGGTGCAGTAAGATTAATGCTTACCTACCATAGCAGGAAAGGAGTTCCTGTTACAGCCAGGCTTGCTCTATTGGATACCAGAATTTTGGAATATCAACATGCAGTGATTGGATCAGTTCTAACAACGCTTAATGTTGGAACTGTGATGCTCACGTTCTTTCCAAATTTCGTGATGTCTCTTTTAGACCCAAACCTTTCAACTTGCTTGAAGGTTCAATTGCAGATAAAAGGAGTACAACATGTGGCCTCCTCACACATAGCCACTCTATACTAACAGGTCTGTTACAGAGTTCAAGATCATGTCGTTGATCTTAACGGTTATGGATCTAGTGATGCACTATTTGTCCTATCTGAGACAGCAGATACAGTCCCTACCATTGTGCAATCCCCTAAGCAATTGGACACAAAAACATTGAAGAAGTTAATTACGGAGTCTTGGATCACTAACTACGAGAAGGTTAAGCAGATGGAAAAGCCTATTTAGTCCCAAGACTATACTTTCCATCGGCGGAGAGATGGAACTGTCCAAACAGTTTATAAGAGCCCTGAAGATCTAGAAAGTTCTAACCCTGGAATCTTTCAGACAATTGCAATGATACAACCTATTCATGTTGAGAAGAAGATCCCCATTATATACTTTGAATCAACTGGTGAGCCAGTTTACACAGGAAAAGTTGATGGGCATTTCATATGGGATGTTGATCTCAGTATGTGTGAAGAAGGTTATCCTTGTCAGGAAGATGATTTTCCTGGAGATTCTTTAAAGAGGAAGAAGCATAGAAGACCCTCTTATAAAGAAAGTTCTCATTAGTCCAAAAGAGAAGATAGGGACTCTTCACCTTAGATTGCAATCTCCAAGGATACTCAGAAGAGATCTGATGAGAAGATTAAAGATGAATAAAAGAAGAGATTCCCTCTTCCTATCTACACTGAAGCATTGAAAATTTTGAAGAAGGAAAGTTCTTGTAACCCTTCCCTAGAAGTGATGCAGAAGACAACTCCTATTCCTATACATTGTTGTATGGCCTCATCTACCTCAAAGGTAACAAATGTCCATGATGAAGATGAATACCCTCATTTGGTTCCCTACACCACCAACCATGGAGTTTCTTTAAGGTCGTATACAAAGTCTAAGACAGTTAGACCAGATGGTTCTCTTGAACCATTATCTTAAGGAGAAGAAGTCTTAAATTGGCAAACCAGTAGCCATGTGGCTCAGAAACGAAATTTGGCTCGTTATATGATCCTTTTAGACCTTACACGATATTTAAGACGTCTTCTAGTCCTATCAGAAGAACCACAGATCCCCAAGGGTTCATGGCCTCAGCCAGAAAAGATGCAGTCCCTATGATCTCATCCACTTTTGCACAGTATGATAAGTTTAAGAAAAGGGAAGCATAGTCAAAACGAAGGAAGCAGAAGGAGAAGGAAAAACGAAAAGCTGAGACGCCTTAACAGCAGAAAGTTAAACCATCATCGGGTTTTATGGAAGCTATTAAAGAAGACTCTAAGCCATCCATCAATTACATGGCTTCTATGTATCAAGATTCCTAGGATCCTTATGCATCAGAGTCTCAAAGTTCTTCAGACTCATCTGAAGCACCTTAGGAGTCCTCATCTCCCTATAGTCAGGAGTCATCTAATGATTCTGATTATGTTGTTGATACAGAAGTTTCCAGTTCTGAAGATTCTAGTTCTTCCAGAGAAGAAGAAAGTTCAGAAGTATCCTCTGAAGATAAGTCTTTATCATACTTGTCCTCTGATTCTGAAAGCAATTATGCAGATATCTCGATGATCTTCATGTCAAAACCAACACAACAAACAGAAGTAGGAGAAACGTCTACAGCTAACAGAGATGTTGAAACTGAAGATCAGGATGAAGCTGAACCCATTGAGATCGATGTTACCCAGATAGAGAAGAAACCAAAAGGTGGACTATGGTTCACTTTTGATGATATTCCCATCCACAAGAGAAGAGACATAATGGGAGAAATCAGTGCATAGGTCGATCTACAGAGAACAAAGCCCAATTTTAGTCCAGAAGAAGTTTTGAAAGAACTTGCTTATCGATTTATTGGATCACTACGTTGTTTGGTTTATCTCATTAACCCCCCACAAATCAGCTGATGTTTATAGGACTGACAATTGAAGAATTTATGGGCTTAATTTACATGGATTTCATTGGAAGTGTTGTTGTTTTCAACAAGAAGCATGAACAAGACTTTTATAAAATGAAGTGTTGCTCGATCTAAACCATAGATCTACATCTCCATTATCAAAGGATCTCCAAAGCTTATTACTAGCTAGGAGGAACTAATAATCGAGAGCTAAGACATGCATTTGTTTCCTCTTTCCCAGAGGAAATCCATCCAGATATTGTCAGACAAATCAATTCATCTGGAAAAGATCTTGGCCAACATAGCCTTAAAGAATTGTTCTAGTACGTTGAATAAGCTGTGGAGAAGCTATGCGAACAAAAGAAGTTCTTTAACTGGTTCTCAATTAGCAAAGATGAAGAGACGACTGATGATCGTTCTTATCTGAAGATAAAATGCAAAGATAAGAAATGTGATTGTAGAACGAGCAAGAAGAAGCAACATTGGAAGAAGTATTCTAAGAGGCAATCTTTCAAACAGAAGAAAAAGAGCCATGACAGATATGGCAAAAAAGGTGGTTTTAGATCTTTCAGAAGAAAAACCACACAGAAGAAGTCTGATCGTTGTTTCATTTGCGGTTAGAAAGGTCACTATGCTAAAAAGTGTCCTCAGAAGGATAAATCTGCTAAGATGATTCAACAGGTTTTGAAGATTTCCCCCTATGATCCAAAAGAAGACTTGGAGTCAATCTTTTCAGAGCAAAGTGATAGCAGCCTCAACGAAGAAACAACAATATTCACTTATCTGTCCTCAGATTCAAGTGATTCAGATGATAGTTCGATGTCTACTCACTATCATGAAGTTTATGGAGTAATTCCATGTTTTGCAACATAGTCTGTTCAATCTTCTCACATTGAGATGGAGATTTTGAAGTTAAAGTATGATGTTCCTATGAAGGTTATAGGCTTTATTGATACTGGTGCAACCTATACGATGATCAATCCTCATATTTTCTTAGGAATATGGAAGGAACAGACAAACCATTTCGCAGCAGCCAGTGGCAAGGTCTTTGCCACTAGATATGTTTCTAAGCACCCAATTGGAGTTCAAAATTTTCCAGGAATTATTTATTGGATTAAAGTCATTGGCACAGAGCTCACTGGAAATGATGTTCTAATTGGTTTTGATGTGATAAGCCAATTGAGGAAGATTAGCATTGGAAGTTCTGGACTCTTCTATAAGCGGCAGTTCAAGCCTTATAGTAGTGTTCATAATGAGCACTTATTTGCAGAAAATCATGCTAGCTTCATTCATCCCAGACCTTTATGGAAGAACTCTGACTTTTACGTCAAACTCCCTTTTAAGAAGAATGAAGACATAAACCCTACAAAGGCAACTCATCCAGGAATGACTCCCTCAGATTTATCTCTTGCTAAAAAAGAATGTCTACAGTTATTTCAACAGGGTTTAATCGAGCCAATCACAAATGATTGGGCATGTCAGGCGTTTTATGTGAATAAACGAAGCAAACAAATTAGAGGAAATAAGAGATTAGTCATTGACTACAAGCCCCTCAATGAGTTTCTAAGGGATGACAAGTTTCCTCAACCAAGAATCCAGTCTCTTCATGTTCATTTTCACAAGGCCAAAGTCTTTTTGAAGTTTGATCTTAAAGCTGGATTTTGGTAGTTGGGCGTCCATCCTGATAATCTTCCAAAGACAACATTATGTATTCCAACGGCCTAGTACCAGTGGAGAGTTATGTCGTTTGGACTCAAAGTTGCTCCATCACTATTCCAGAAGGCCATGCTCAAAATATTTGAGCCCATACCTTATTCGGCCTTTGTCTACATAGATGATATCCTCCTATTTTTAAAGGATGAGAAGACCCACAATGTTCTGCTACAACAATTCTTTGAAATAGCAGACCAACATGGTATCATGTTGTCTTGGAAGAAGAGCCTTTTAGTCCAACCCAAAATTTTTGAAGATGGCCATTACCAGATTGGGCCTCATTTGGTTGAAGGTTTAGCCCAATTTCCTGATGAGAATTTGTCCAGAAAAGAAATCCAATCTTTTCTTGGCATCATCAATTACGTCAAGGCATTCCTCCCACGTGTCGCACAGTATACCAGCGCCATTTTCCAAAATGCTAAAGAAAAATGCTCCACCTTAGGGTGTGGAACAGACAACAACTGTAAAGGAGTTAAAGTTGCTTTGTGAAAAACCACCTACTTTAAAGATTTCCAGCATGGGAAAAAGGGTCATACAGACAAACGCTGGTGATGAGTACTGGGGAGCAGTGCTCCTTGAAAAAGACGACAACAGAGCACTTGAATATTGTGGCCACACCAGTGGTCAGTTTTCTGAAGCTGAAAAGCATTATCATACAATGTACAAAGAAATCCTCGCCGTGAAAAATGGAATCAAGAAATTTGGTTTCCATCTGATTGGACACAGATTTTTTGTTGAGTTGGACAGTTCATCTTTTCCGAACATTCTGGATTTCAAAAACAAGGAGATTCCAAGTGGAAAATACTTAAGGCTGAAGGATTGGTTTAACCTATATGAATTTGATGTCAAGCATATAAAGGGAGACCATAGTATCATTGTTGATTATCTTTCTCGACCAAGAAAAAAATCAGTTCATCTTATTCTTCCCAGGAGATCTATTCCAGTGGTGTTTATGGCAAGTACAAGTTCTTCAAATCCCCCTGGATATAATGTTGCTATGGAGAAGAGTGAGTTTCCCTCTATGACTGACGAAGATAAGAAGGTCCCTGAGTTAATCCACAACTATGCTAAGACTCACATCGAACATTTCAAGTTAAGACTCCTAGAGATTTACTTCAGCAGTCTGATGCCAAAGCATTTTGTTTTTGATTCACCATATGAGTTTTTAATGAAGCCGTTTTTAATGGCTAGCTCTTTCATAGAAGACTATATGTGGTTCCTATGGTGTTTGGTGACTATCCACAAGATCACAATTGAATTTGATCCAGCAGATATTCTTGGACATCTGAATGATGATCAACAGTGCCACTCTCTCTTATGGACTTTCTTTGAATGGTTCCTTGATATTCCTACTTAGAGACGACGACTCAGGAATGTCATTGATCAACAACACTTTCTTGGAAAAGGAGACCAACAACACTCAGAGGTCTATATTCTTCATAGACCATACTTTCGTCATAGCCAAGGATTTTTGTGGGCCCAAAACATCTGTTACAATTGGGGTCCAGTGTTTAGGTGCATCAAGAACAATCTAGTTTCTCGTGGACAACTCTTGGTCCATCTCTGTGATATCAACAATTCTCCATTACCACCACCAACTGCTCTAGCGGGTTTTCAAACCAGACCAGCCATGGTGGAAGTCCTTCATAGCTCAACTCTCATCTTACCAAATCCAGTTATTCCTGGAGTTTTTGAAGGTCCTCACATGGAAATTATCTACAGTCAAGAAATGATGATGGAAGAATTAGAACGAGTCGCTCCCGTCAAGCCACCACCAGGTTACCGTTTTCCTAGCCGGGATTTTACAGATTATGGTGACAATAACAGTGATAGTTCTTCAGAGGAAGAATATCCATGGAAGTGGGATGATGCTTGTCCCATCTATCATCCGTACCACTCAGGAAGCACGTGGACCAAAGTCTGGGGTCCCTCGTCACCATCTCCACCGAAAGAGTAATTCCAGCTGATGGAATTATTATGTCTGCCATGTGTTTGTATTATTGTATTTCTTTTTCTTTTGTCATGTCAGATCACATGTGTTTGTACTGTGTTTACTTTAAGTCACGGGTTTAAAGTTAGTCAAAAGATATATGCCAGATGTAAGGTCTTTTAGCTTTATGTTTATCAAGTTGTCTAATCATGTCGGCCACTTGTTTTGTATCTTTGTAACCCTGAAAGCCTATATAAGGCTTTCCTCATGAATGAATAAGACAGGCAAGAATTCAGACTAAAACATCTCTTATGGATTTCTAAAGCTTTTCTCTATCTTCTGAAATCCCCGAACAGTGGAGATAGATTTACCTTGGCTTTCAATCTAAAACAATGATGTTATAGTGTGATTGTTCAATACTATTTCGATAGTATTGTAGTGAGTTGTGACCAGTACTATCAAAAAGGAAGACGCTAGTACTTCCCAGATGAAGTCGTCAAAGAAGACACAATTAAGCGGAACGAAAGTGTGAACAATTCTTGGTGTTGGTGTCCAGTCTTTCTACAATATTGTCTTGCTGATTATTTTACCTTTTTTTTTATTTTTTATGATTTTTGGCAATCCCATGCTGTTTTCAATTTTTTTTGGAAATCTTGTTCAGATTTATTTTATTTTTAAAAAATTAAATTCCATCTTTTTCTTTTTTACAGTTCATCTCTCTTTTTTATTTACTGACAAGGACAAAGAAATAGATAAATTGATTTTCTGACCCCATATCGTATCATCAGTTTTCTTTTTAAACCCTTTTTGGAGATTTCGAGTTGCCAAGGAAAAGCCAATTTAATTTAGTTCTACCTTTTCTTTTACTTCTAATGAAAAAATAAAAGAAGAGATAAATGATCAATCTTTTTGCTTTTTATTGGTTCAAAAATCAAAAGATTTTATTTTTATATTCAGTTTCATATTATATTATTGATCTAGTTCAAATTATATTTACATTACAAAAATTCAAAATACCATAATGTTTGGCGTGGTAATTAACTACAAAATAGTTAACATGATGATTTGTTGTACATTGTAATTGTCGCCTAATTACTAATTAGTGATGCCTTTAACAATGCATAGCTGGAGCTAACATGTAGCATTAATCAACGATTAATGCGTAATCAAGAAGAGGGAAAAACTGAAAAAAAAAAAAAGAACAAAGGAACTTTTTTAAATTTGTTTTGTAACTTATTAATGGTAATGGGTATTCTATTTGTTGGATATTGTTTGTACGCTTATCTGATTACTGAGGATAGCACCGTCTTTTATTGGATATAAATACGAGTCAGAGTATTAGTCGTATTTTAATAGTTATGATATAGATATTTTCATATTGATGTTTATATATAATATCTATGTAATATATATTACGATTTATATTATTAATATGTCATATAGCTAATAAATATTATCAATAACTAGATTATAGTAATCTACAATGTTATCAAAACTAGACTACCTATTGGCTCGGGCGAAGAATAGGTTTACCGGTTCATTGGTTCAACTAATGGATCCCTGGTTGAATCGGAAAAATAAAAAAATACATCAAAACCTTAACTATTGAACATTTTTATAATTTTAATATTTTGACATTAAAAAATTATAGAACTATATTATTTATTCTAATTATTATGAAGTATGAATCAATATCAAAGAAAATTAATTCAATAATAAAATAATGCAAAATTCAAACGAACGGGATTTTAAAAAATCGGTAGATTTCTAAAACCAAGCAATTTTCTAATTCAACCAACCAGTTTTTCGGTTGTTAAACTTGAATATTGGTCAGTCCTATTTACTTTTATGTTCTTAAACATGAACCATATCGATTTAGTTTTCGGTTCATTGGTTTTTTTAACCAACCGATTTGGTCCGATTTTAATAACATTTATGATATCTGATGATTTGAACAATGGATATTAGTGATCTTGACCTAATCAATATGATAATCATTGCACATCAATTGTTGTGTGAGCATGGTTCGAACACGCAATAGAGTCCATCGTGGGACTCATGATATGCTTTAAGATGTGTCATGATTCCCACATCAACAAAAAAAAAGGGTCCATAGTCATTTATAAGTATATTCTCTTTACAATCTATCAACAAGTTTTTTAAAACAAAATCATGCATTCAATAAAAAAAGGACAAAGTGATGCAAACTTAAATATTTACCGCAAACAGTACCTTAGTAGGGTGGATAACAGAATTTAGCGATATGAAAGAACATAGTTTACGACTATATATATATAAATACAATATTCGTGAAAATTATTGGGATAATTAGCATGAGAAAAGGAAAAAGAATCATATAAAGGGTTAAGGCTAATGAGGTACCAAAATCACTAATTGTACATAGTGGAGTGAATCAATTTCAAAGAAAAGAACGAATTTGGTACACCATAAGGATAGGATAGCATAGAGAGGCGAGGTGATGCAGCTAGGTTTGAAGCATGTTGAGTTGATGCAAAAATACCAACTCTACAAAAGGACATGACATACCCAATAGCCCCCACCTTGGCCGGAAGTAGATCAAACCTCAACAAAAAGCAACAACACTCTCACTCACACACCTCTGCAACTCGTAGTACATCTTCTAATAACATCAGTCACGTGACCCCAACCGTTGACCAATCAACAGCAACTGCGTTGACCCCTTTAACTTCTCCCCAGAAAAGATTAACAATGTAATGATGATTAATTAATATTACCACTTACTTTCAGCTGATGATTAGTGGCACAGATCCCTATTCTCTAATTATCCACTTCAATTATTTTGTTAATTTAATCGAAGTTTTATGGGTTTTTTTTGTTAATTTTTGGAGTGGAGTTGTGTAGGATGTTGGTAACAATGGAGGAAATGTCACGTGAATGGGCCTCCGTTGAATGCGGGGACTTTTTCTTCTTTGTTTTAATTTTGTTGGCTCCTCTCCATGTGCCTCCACGCTCACTCCTTACTCTCCATCTCTTTTATTTTAGACCATCTTCGACCACAAATACAAAATACAATAAATTTACACTAAAATATAACAATTACGGTAAAATCTCTCTAATCATCTAAGTTCATTTTTAACATTAAATCAAATATTTTAAATATATTTTTCTTCACACTTCTTTTTTTATTTAGCAGTTTACACTTATATTTAACTACTCGACTTATTCTTTCTGCCAAAAATATATTATGATAATTTAATAACATATAAGTCTTGAACATAAATATTTTTTCAATATAAAATAAAAATAAAAATAATTTGGATAAAAATATATTTTAATTTATTAAAAATTTTATTTAAATATATACTAAAAATATAACATAATTAAAAAAATAATCACACATTAAGCTCAATGATCCTCTGAATTGAAAAATTGCTAGTATATTAATTTTTTTTCATATTTAGTTATATTTTAAACAAATTAAATTATTTAATTAAATTTAATTAATAAATACATTGATTGATTAAAAATAAAAATATACCATAAACCAAAACTATCAAAACATAAATTCACATTCTAATTAATACAATCAAAGAGAAAAAAAAAAAGAAAATAAAAAAAATTTCTGTAACTACTGTAGCGAGCCAAACTGCAAATTGCAGTAGCAATTTGCTGTTGCGTTGGAGATGCAAATGGAGCAGCATTTTGCTGCTCCATTAGAGATGGCCTTAGTTGTATGTGTTTCATTCTAATTTTCACCCACATATTAGCCTTGCACATAACTTAATCACTATACTTATAAACCTGTATCCTGTAAATATTGAAGTTGCTTCTACTATTAAAAATCGAGAATTCGATTCTCAGTGAGAATCAATGTATAAAAAAGATAATTAATGTGCGTTAACCTGATCAATTTAAATTGAAATTTTTGTTGGCAAAAAAATAAATTAAAATTTTTGGTACATTGTTTTTTCAAATGGAATTTTTTTTCTTTAAATCCGAACTACAATTTGTTCAAATTTATGTCCGTTTTAGAGTTAATTTTAAGTTGTTTAATGTCGTCCAGTCCGAGAGACATGATAACTAATTTAATTAGATTTTTTTGCGTTCTAGAACTCAATTTCATAATCTTATCAAATCTCTCAACTCTTGATTTTTGAAGATGCTAATTGCCATTAAAATATCCGATTGAATTCCAATTAAAAAAAATAGAAGATTATTTCTTCACGTTCATTATATATTGTAATGACGGATTACTTAAATATGACTAGTCTTGCTAACTTTCTTGATGCACTTGGCTATCAAACAAAGCCTAGCTAAATTAGTGGGTGTTTTTGTTTGGGTTAGATTAGTAGAAATAGATTATATGGTGAAGAAATAGAAAGAGTGCATGTCTTTTTAGGAATAGATTATTGAAGTTGACTAAAATATACTTGAAACAAACACATCCAGTATTACTGTGGTACGGTTAAGAAACTTTTCACATAATAAATTGATCGAGAACACATTATTATAGGCTTGATTGATTCAAATATTGATGAGTTGAAGTTATCAATGTTTAATTTAAAAAGCAAAACATGCTGAATATATTGAAAATACATAGTGTAATCAAAATTGTTCATCAAAATTTTCAAAGAAAATGTTCATGAAAATGGTAAAAGGCATTGAAACAATAAAAAAGAAAAATGAATCAACTGAAGCTTTGTCGTTTTGAGAGATCATCTTATGGCTACACAACCTAGCAAACTCTCACTTTTTTATCATTAAATTAAATTAAGTTAAGGTGGAACCTTCATTAACATAGCAAAGCAATTAAACTAATATAATATGGTGACTGCAAATATAATTAAATTGATACGGACGGCCAAGACAATATAAGTTAATTAAGAATTTAGCACAA
>CAODLS010309400.1:0-14330 GCA_948243855.1 Flueggea neowawraea
GAAAGTCCAACCAAGGTATTTCATTCTTTCAATCCAACTAGTCGATCATAGACACGAAACATAATTATTTATTATTCGAATAGATAGAATTATAATTAACGGTGATGCACTCAATTAATGAATCTCTTCTTACCTGTTCGATAACCCCGGGACTCCCTGCAGACTATTTTTCTAACCACTAGACAACCATCGGGATGCCCTGCAAGATTTAATCTATGGCAGCAGTAAGAACGAAAAAGACCCATATCCTAACCAGTGAAACCTGAAATGCCGTGATTCATTTAAACTAGGTTATTCAATCCCAAAACAATGAATAATGCCCAACCACATATATCAACGTTGTTCGTTACCAAGATTAGGACTAATGTGACACACTATCAATCCTAAATAACAATAAACCATTCATTCAATTACACAACCGGCCGAATCATGCAATCAATATGAATAATAATGAAGGAAATAAAATACAGAGATTGAATAAATACTCGAAATATTTTATAACAAATAAAACAAAGGTTTCACAGCCACAATGGATCGAACTTCAGAAATATCTTAACCAGTACGACGTTTAGTTACACATGCTAGAAGAAAGAACACTAGAAATCAGAGAGAAATTGGCAGCTCCCTTATGCGTGCGTGATATAATTCGGAAGAGAGAGAAAGAAAATAGCTTATATATGTCACCTACTTAGGAAAACCTAATTTCTCCTTAAACATAGCTAAAATAATAAAATAAAAGCTAATTGTTTTTATTCCAACAGCAAAACTGAGTAGCAACCTTCAAAACACATCCTAAACATGGTCCATAAGTGTGACACGCAACCAAATACACAACAGTCAATCTTGGTCAGCATGACTATTATGACATGGTCACACAGAAATGTAGTTTTTGCCAAAATCACCTCAAAACACCTCCAAACTTTCATATCTCACCAACATCGACCTAAAACACCAGAGAAGTATAAAAACATAAAAAGACACGAATAATAACAATTTATAATGCAAAACAAACCTAAAATACAATTTAAAGTATGCATAAAATGCAACATATCAATGACTCATTTGAATCATCTTTATAAAGGTACATAAAGGAAGAAGTTGCCCGAGGCATCGCATTCAATGAAATGAGAACTAATATTACAGAACTTGAAAATGCATTGTCTTCTTTTCTGGGTTGCAACATGATCTTAAGATATGTGTCAGGAAAATAGGAGATAGAAGAATGCAGAATTAAACAAGATCAATCACATAAGAACACAAGGATTTACGTGGTTCGGTCAATTGACCTACGTCCACAAGAAGATAGCTAGTAATTCTATTATTTCTGAGTAAAAATTAAGCTACAAAGCTTATAACAACGTTCAAAGGCATACAAGATTGTTCCCAAGCCACCTATTTATAGTATACAAGATATACAAATCAAAATGGACAAGAAAAAACCCTAAAACATCACCCAAACCCATCATAAACTCAATACACGATCACAACAAGTCATAACACGGCCTCCCACGCACATCCGTGTTATGCAAAAACCACGACCTGGAGCTACATAGGCTGGGACACAGTAGCGGGCTGGCCCAGATTGTCTTTGTTTTGCTTCCAGCGTATCACACGATCCGTGCCATGCCCGTATAGCTGTCAGTGTCTTCCTAGAAACTTGTTTTCCATCATAAAACCATCCCTCTTTTACTTGAATTGATTCATTCAAGGTTTGGCTTCAATCTTCTTTAGGAAAATCTCACTTCAACATCAAGAATTCTCCATTTTGAAGTGAATTTTCTTTCCCCGTACAACTCAAAACCTAGAATCACTCATCTACCACACAACGAATGGTCTCAAGTCCTGCAACAACAAACCAACTCCAATATGCATTTCTCTCCACTAGCTAGTTTTGCCTATTTACCATCCACACCTAACAACACACCACACCGTATCTTTCATGTGTTTTCCAATGACTGCCTTTCTGCATCACCAACACAATTACCATGCATTGGTTCCCTTATTGTTACCTCTCATGGATCAACCTGATCGGATTTTGACTGTTATGGAGTCTCGATCACAAACTTCACCCATTTTTCTGCAGAACTTACAAGAGTATTTAACCCATTAGCAACTACTGAGTTACCAATCAATGTGTAAATGCTATTCCTCAATTTACCCTTTATCACTACCGAATAACCTTGAACACCTAAATTCATTCACCTTTCCCAGAGAAACCATAACCTTTCTTAGCCAAAGCACCAACAGAAATCAAGTTCCTATGCAACCCGGGACATACCAAGCATCAAGTTTTTTGACCATCCCATTATGCATCCTAAACTGCACAGAACAACTGCCTTCAGCACTCATCTTCTCAACATCTCCGAATTTCACACTGCCTCTCCATTCTCTAAAAGAATTAAACAGTTTCTTAGAAAATGTCATGTGATAAGCTGCACCAATGTCAACAACCCAATTATCTTCAAATCTAGGTGTAGTAACTGTCAAAACTTCACTCTTTCTCCCTTATTAGAATTATCCTGAAATCTCACAGAATTATTCTGAACTACTGTTGCCCTTAATTCCTTACTGTTTTGCCCATGTGGACAATTCGTTTTCATGTGTCCAATATCCTTATAGTAAAAACACCTCAACTAGGCTTGTTTCCCATTCTATTGCCCCCAATAACAATTAACCTGGACTCCACACTGTCTCCACTTGAACTAAAAGTTAACCTCTTCAGTTATTTAAACAACAGAGCATCCTTCACATTGTTTATCAAGATACTATCTCTACCAAACATTATAGTATCAACAAAACTTTCATACGAGTGAGGCAAATAATATAACAGAAACATAGCTTGATCCTCTTCCTCGAGTTCGGCACCAACACCTTTCAAATCTAACATAATCCTATTAAATTTATCAAGATGTTCTTTTACTTGCATCCCTTTGGTCATCTTCAAGATATGCAGCCACCTTTTTTGATAAAACTTGTTTGACAGAGACTTCTTTTGATACATACTCTCGAGCTTATTCCACAAGCTTGTTGCAATAGTTTCATCAGCTACCTCCTTCAAGACTTCATCCACTAGACTCAATAGAATTGCATTGTGCGCCCTTTTCACAATCTCAACATTCTACACCGTTGTCAGTTCTTCAAGTAATTTCTCTTCACCTTCTAACGCCTCCTCACACTTCTGTTGAACCAAATTCTCCTTCAGCTTCTATAGCATGAAATTATTCGACCCATTGAATTTTTCAATCTCGAATTTGTATGAAGACATCTTCTTTCTGTAGAACGAACTCAGGAGTTTCTAAACAAACTTCTGTGGCTTTGATACCACTTGTTAGGGAAACATGTGATAGAAAAATGTGGAATTAAACAAGAGCAATCATATAAGAACATAAACATTTATGTGGTTCGGTCAATCGATCTACGCCCACAGGTAGAGAGCTAGTAATTTTATTATTTATGAGTAAAAAAGAAGCTACAAAGCTTACAACGACGTTCAAAGGCCTACAAGATTGTTCTCAAGCCACCTATTTATAGTTTACAAGGAATACAAACCAAAATAGATAAGAAAAACCCCTAAAACATCACCCAAACCCCTTATAAACTCAAGACATGGGTAAGAGGGACGTGACACGCTCAAGAGTAGTCGATCCATGGGCTTGAACACTCTTCTGTGTCATGAAAAAAATAAGACTTGGAGCTCCATGGGTTGGGACACAGGCCGTGTCTACCCAGATTGCCTCTGTTTTGCTTCCAGCGTATCACACGGTCCATGCCACGCCCGTGTAGCTGTCCGTGTCTTCCTAGAAACTTGTTTTCCTTCGCAAAACTGTCCCTCTTTGACTTGAATTGATTCCTTCAAGGTTTGGCCCAATCTTCTTCAAAAAAAATCTCATTTTAACCTCAACAATCGGAGATACCTTGTATCTTAATTTCGTCGTATATAATCAAAGTTTTAGTGGGCTTTGCTATTAGTATCTCTACATCTTGTGCTTGAGCATCGATTGTTGAATTGGTGCATTAGAAATCATATATCTGCTAAATTTTATTTTCTATTATCTCATTTTCATCATAAAACAAGACATTTTTGTTAAAATAAAATATTGCTTATATGAAAAATAGCACATAAATTATGCACAATTTCTATTGTGTATTTTTGTTCGATGCGAGATTCGTATTTAATACTCTTTTGGATTAAAAAAAAGCAGTTTGAAATGAAATAGGGGGTAATTAAGAATAACTAAAAAATGATATTTGTTTGAATCTCTGCTACTCATCTTATCCTTTCTAAAATTGAACATGCATTAATTAACTTACTGTGCTCTCTTCCAAAATATGATTTTCACTTATTGAGCTTTCCTTTACACGACTTCATGAGTTCATGTTATTGTATTGAGTTTGGCCTTGAATTACCCACAACTGAGTTAGTCTTTTAAACTTATTGAGTGTGATAATAAGCTTCTCACCCAATCCACATCATCAATAAATATGGAGATGATTGTATAGTAAATCAAATAACAAATTTCAATAAATATATTTTGCAGCGTCTTAAACAAACCAACTTATAGTCTGGAAGGTGACAAATTGTCTGCTTTGAAAAAAATTTCCACATTTATGATACTTCGATGCATCTCAATCATGATTTTCAATCAATTAATCAGAGAAAACAGAATAAAATAAAAGAGATAAGAACATCGATCTTCAATTGAAATTTTGAGATAGTAAGAAATTATTTCACGCAGAAACTATAACTTAACCATCTGCAGAAGTCATCCACCACAGAATGAAGACCATCTCCAGAGGATAAGTGCTTGGTTAATCGTCAATTAGTGATTCCAATGAATAAGAACTTTAAACATAGTAGCATACAAAATAAAATTGTGCTATTTTTTTAATAAATTATTTATTTGCTCTTACTTTAAATTGAACTGAATTCTTTTAGAATATGTTTAGCCATCTGCAGAAGTTGTCCACCAGAGAATGAAGACCATCTCCAGAGGATAAGTGCTTGGTTAATAGTCAATTAGTGATTCCAATGAATAAGAACTTTAAACATAGTAGCATACAAAATAAAATTGTGCTATTTTTTTAATAAATTATTTATTTGCTCTTACTTTAAATTAAACTGAATTCTTTTAGGATATGTTTAGTTGAGAGAATAAAAAGTAGAAACTAAAAAGAAAGTAGAAAGAGTAAAAAAAAGGGAGAGAAAGAGATTTTAAATTGTTTCAAAATTGTTTGGTTCATTGAGAAGGAGGGGAAAGAACAATATTAATTATATGTTTGATTAGATAGATAGAAGAAAGAGAGAAAGAAAAAGAAAAAAACCTAGTGAATGTTTAAAAAAAATTCAATGTCAGAATTTCTATTTCTTATTCTCTATTTTTTTCAAAACAAACATAGTCTTAATGTCAGAATTTATAGTTGACTTCAATCACAACAAACAATGAGCCAATTGGTTAAAATTGTGCCATTTATCTAACCTGTTTTATTTACTTTTTATATCTTACTTATATTCTACCTTCACATTTTAGTCAACACACCGTAATGCTTCCGGCCTAACAATTAGACAATGTACTAAGGTATGAGGATAAGTTAGAAAGGGGACAAATCGACGCCAAAAAGAAGAAAAAGGCTAACGGGGTTCGCATATGCTTGCCATTTGTCAGGTGTGTTATACTGTCAATAGCGTTAGTATTCTTCTTCTTTTTTTTTTTTGCAATGAATTGCGTTAGTATTCGAGGGTGAAAAACACTTTTGGTCACTGAGCATTTACTCCTATTCCACTGTGGTCACTAAACTTTAATTCGTTCCAATCCAGTCACTCAACTTTGATTTCGTTTGCTAAATATTAGTAACTATCGTCAATTTTCTGTTAATAATACTAAGGGGATGCCAATGTGCAATTTTATTGTATATTCAACAAAATTGCCAACGTGCAATTTTATTATATACTACTAACGGGATATAAAAGTAAAAATGATTATCATTTCCTTATTTTTTGTGTAAAAGGAAAAAAATGACAATTTTTATGGGAGGGATGAAGTATAGAATATAATCCCCGTTTCATTATATGTAACACTTTTTTCCTATTTTGAGTGTTAAAAAATCACAAAAACGGAGGAAGTACGTAATTTGGGGTCAAGAGAGGCATATATTGTGCCCTTGTGCCTGCATTGTTCATTATGTGATGCATGTGTGTGACGTCCTTGTAAAAATGCATACGGTACCCGATTGTCTGTTTCTTTTCTGCTCGGTACCGTAACGCCAACCGTCGTATATGCTTTCGAAAACAAAAATTTGATCGTGTCAAAGAAATGCTCTGCCGACAAGCATGCCCCTAAACTTGTCGTACGCATTTTCTTTTTCTTCTTTTGCTTCTTTTTATGGCAAATAACACGTGTCCGATACCCACTTCATGCATGTTTTGCAGTATTTTACACGTTTATCAGAAGATAGGTAGATTTTCTTCTTTCGTCTTGGCGGCCAAAATTCTTATCCTTTCACACATATTCTGCAAATGTAACACACTTGATGATTTTCATGAGACATAGTATCAGTCATTTTCTTTTTTTTTTTTCAATTGCAAAATTAATAGGAATCATTTGAAATGTTAAAATAGTAAAACGTCAAAATAATTGGTGGTGCATTTGTAATAACATCAGGTTGTAGACTAGTAAGTGAGTGTTGAGAGTGTGGAGTAAAGACTACTAGTAAGTAAACAGGAGACAACAATAAATGTAGTCTTATGAAAAAGGTCAGAGGAGTAGCTTTAGACCTATCGTATAGTTGATGGTGATTAAAATTTTCTATCTTTCTTTTTTTCCTGAAAAAGCCCAAATCTTATTAACAGATGTAAAAATTACAAGAGGAATTACAAAGCTTAGTCAAATAGGAACTCAAATATGATGATCTATAACCCATATATTTGGGTTTACAATAAAAAATAGGCATACAAAGGCTAAAGCCCAGCCTACTAACTAAACAGAGGTTCCAGCCTAGCAGTACAGAGCTGCCACCATCCACCGGAAGAAGCTTGTCGGAAAAGTCACCAGTGAGGGCTCCATAGTTTCTTGACTTGTCGAATCCCACTCTTGCAACTTCAGATCTGTTAACAATACTCTAAGCACCTCCCAACATAGAGAAACAAAACAAACTAAATTCAAATCCAGAGTAGCTCCAACTAGCATTCTTCAACAGTTGGGAAAAAACCTTTGTCATAAAGGACTCCACCATTTTTGAAGAAAATACCAGCCAAAACCTTGTCCGTCGATATGAATCTTCTACTTCACCAAGGGAGGAATTTATTCCCTCCGGACAGGAGAATAACTCCACAAAGGGAGACAAAAGCCACAAAATATAGTAGAGATAGATACACAGGACATAGAGTTAAATACATAGAAGAAGCAAAAAGGGTCTTAGAAGACCCAATCCGGCCATACAGGCCGGAAAAGGACCCAAAAAAGCACTGGTTGTATTTATTCAGAGTCCTTGTTTAGTTGTTAAAATTTTATTTAAAAAAAATAAAAAATAAAAAATTTATTTATACAATATTAATTTTTTTATTATTTTTTTATATTATTTTAAAAAGAAAATAAAATAAAAAAATAAAAAACTGGTTTTTTAATTAAATTTAGGATAAGTGTTTGATTTCTAATAGAAACTCCATACCATTCTCGGTCGGTTTTATTGGCCACTACATTCTTGATCAGGATGTACTTACATTGGGTCCCTGTCTATTCTCATTGACTTACTCTCCAGCGACATTCTGTCCACCACAATTCTTAATTTGTTATTTTATTCCTTTCCTTAAAAAAAAAATCAAAGCTCCTATATATATAAATAGAGTACTCTTATCACGTTTCTATTCACCATTGTTGTTCCACTTCCAGTACCGAAAACACCCCACAATGGCCTTCCTCATCTTCCTTCCAGCTCTCTCTTTATTGGCTTTGTTACTTGTAAAATACATGACCAAAACAAGCAGTGCCCATCTTCCACCAGGCCCTAAAGGCCTACCCTTTATAGGAAACTTGCACCAGTTTGACAACACCAACCCATCAATGTTTCTTTGGCAACTGTCAACAAAATATGGGCCTCTGATGTCACTAAAACTAGGCTTGAGACAAGCCCTGGTGGTGTCATCAGCAGAAATGGCTAGAGGTGTTTTGAAAATCCATGATCTTGATTTCTGTAGTAGACCTGCACTGGCTGGCCAACAAAAATTGTCCTACAAAGGCCTTGACCTGGCTTTTGCACCTTATGATTCTTATTGTCGTGAGATGAGAAAAATTTGTGTGGTTCATCTCTTTAACTCCAACCGGGTCAGTAAATTCCGACCCATCAGAGAATCCGAGGTTTCAGACATGGTTGCAAGAATATCGGAATCAGATTTTGAGTCAAAAACCGTCAATTTGACAAATGCAATGATGTGTCTTACGAGTACTATAATATGTAGAATTGCATTTGGCAAGAGGTACCAAGATGGAGGTGATCAAAAGAGAAGGTTCCAAGATTTGTTTAATGAAACTCAGGTCATGTTTGGAAGCTTCTTTCTCTCGGATCATTTTCCTCGCATGAGTTGGATTGATAAACTTAGAGGAATGCAATATCGTCTACAGAAAAATTTCAAAGAATTTGACGCTTTCTACCAAGAAATTATCGAAGAACATCTCAATCCTAAGAGACAAAGGCCTGAACATGAAAACATACTAGATGTTCTGCTCAATATCTGGCAAGACCGGTCTTTCAAGGTCCAGCTAACATTTGATCACGTCAAGGCAATTCTCATGGTAATGCAGATACTATACGCATAATTATCATTATTAATTTTTAACATTAACTTCTTTTGGAATAGAATCCTCAAGCTTTAACATTAATTCTCAAACATACTAGATGTGCTACGAGGATAGTTAACATTATCAGGAGAAGTCTCTAGTACCGCTAGACTACAAGCTATTGAAATAATACATATAATAAATAATATTTTAATTCTAAATTGCAGCTATATTGCATGAAAAAATATCATGTCATGTTTATCTTGATGCAGAAAGTGTTTGTGGCCGGGACAGACACAATTGCGGCTGCAGTGATTTGGGCAATGAGTTTCCTAATGAAAAATCCATCAGCAATGAGAAAGGCACAAGAAGAAGTCAGAAGTTTGATTACATCAAAAGGATTTGTAGATGAAGACGACATTACCCGAAGGCGGTGGTGAAAGAGACAATGAGTTTTCAGCCGACAGTTCCATTACTGATCCCAAGAGAAACAACTCAGGACTGCAACATCGGAGGCTACGACATACCTGCCAAAACAATGGTCTTTGTCAATGCATGGGCGATCGGAAGAGACGCCGAAGCCTGGACCAACCCACACGAGTTCTGTCCCGAGAGATTCTTGGAAAGTAATTCCTTTGACTTGAAAGGACAAAATTATGAGTTAATAAGATTTGGTGGTGGCAGAAGAATTTGCCCGGGAATTCATATGGGCATGGCCACCGTGGAGCTTTCACTTGCCAATTTGCTTTATAGATTTGATTGGGAAATGCCACGTGGCATGAAGAGGGATGACATAGACACTGATCAGGTCCTACCTGGCATTGCGGTTCATATGAAACATCCTCTGTGTCTTGTGCCCGAGCACTTCAGTGTAATAGAAGAGCAATTACAATCTGCATGAAGATTTGATCTTCACGCGAAGAAGAGAGGCTTAGCCGCACTTTCCTGGAGTTCTTAGCAAGTTAGCTTGGAACAATTATGGACAAACGTGTAAATCAATTGTATGAAAAATGTCAGCATCTGGATAAAATAAATGGAGTATTTTCTTTTTGTGCTTGATTGAATCGATTTATTAGTTGTCATTTTCCATTATCAATTTACACAAGTAAGATCAACCTGTTTATCATGGCCATTTTAATAATTGGATAATTTCATTAGTCAATTTTTTCTTAATATTAATTCAGTACTTATTTGTAAAATCAGTGACGAATAAGTGTATATAAAAGTGAATAATTTCTGAATTAAGAGGTAAAATTAATTTGATTACCTACATATTTTAGGACCAATGTTTTTAGCCAATTTAATCTAGTGTACGCTTAACTTGGTCGAGTGTTAGTAGAGGGGAAAGTGGCTAGCACTTCATGGAAAGTAGGAAACTTCTCTTATTTGATTGTGTAAAATATTTTAGCTTTTCTTATCTCAGGAAGTAGTAGAACTTTCTGAGATGTAAATAGTGCAATTTTACATAAATATTCTTCTTCGAATACTAATTTCATTTATAAATCTATACAAATTTACAATCTATAAATTATACAATATATATATATATATATATTTGACGGAATAATAAATATTTATTTTTAAAAAATAAAAATTGTTATCTAAGATTTGTAAAATAAAATTATGCATAGAAAGTTAGAAAATTCAATTTTGGTGTCAGTTATTTTTAATAGTTTTAGAAAGTTAAATGATGATTTTTTTTGTTACATGTATTATGCAACTATCTAAAAGAAAACTGTTACATGCATTATATATATTGTGGTCTAATAATTTCAACAACATTCTGGACATTTTGTTATCAATTTCCCAAGTTGTATTTGCCAACCAAATGCAAAAATGGATGCTTCCCAAGAATTAGTATTGTTAACCAAACACAAAATAGGTACAATTCCTAGAAAAGCTACTTTTTAAAAAATAATTTTCCTAACTTCCTCAAAAACAAAAAAAAACCCTCCTAAAAAGATCAACCAAGCAAGTCTTAATTGTTGTTGTCTAAAACAACAATAAAGTCGAACGGTCTTCTCGTCTTCACGTGTATCCTGCAATATAAGCCAGGTCAAAAGGTCGAGGGTTGTACCCCCGATTTCACTATGACGTTCAAGTCAGATTATTGTTTTGGCAAAGTTTTGACGTAGTTTGTAGGTGGTAAAACGTACCCTCCTCTGAGGTAGAGAGTCATTATTTATAGAGTGATGAGGCATACTTGATAAGCTATGGTAGTATCTTCCTTTAAATTTTGAACGTAACAATATCAAATCTCTAATGTTCTCAGTATCTGCTCTTTCTATTTTAACTTACATTAAATAAATGTGTCTTTTTGAATAAGTTTTCTAGAAGATGGACTTTTGTTCTTAGGCTAACCTTATTATTCTAGATTGGATTTTTAGTAAAATTTTATCACATTAATGGGCTTAATGGGCTTTCGGCCCAGGTTACATCATTAACATTCTTCATTTACACCAATTAATCCCTTTTTCATCTTTTTTGTGATTTCTGACTTCTGTTGGTTAGTAATGCATCATTCAGGTAGGTTTCTTCTTTTTCTTTTTGGAATGAGACAGAATTTTCTTTTCAATAAATAAAGTAACATAAATCCGTCTTATTCACTTATTTCTCGAAGTTATTTTTTTTTCTAAAGAAAATTCAAAGAAAAAGAGTAGGAGGTAGTGTTTTATATTCATTTTCAAGATTAAAGAAAAATTAAATATATCCTCCAGAGATTTGAAATTTCAATTGATCAAAAAAAAAGGAAAATTCAAATTTCATATTGCAAAAAGACGTTCAGTAAAAAAAAAATTGCAAAAAAGGATTGTACATTCCATCTCTTTCGCCGAGATTCTGACTTGGTTCTTTGTGCGGACTAACGCCAGACGGTATGGACATCTCTCTCTGGCAATTGGCAAACAAGAAAATTGAGGAAACGAACTGAGAAATCGCCGAAATTCTTTCTCTCAACGCCAACAATTGGGGTTTCCTATGAACCCAACAGAAAGCTTTTAAACCATTGGAATTTATTGAATTTAATTGATGGGTTTCAACATTCGAATAAAAACAAAAACACTTCTTATTACTGCAGGGTGAAAAAAATAGGCAGTATTGTTAGTGTGTGCATGTGTGTCTCTCATGTCTCTCATGCCTATTTGACCTGTGAATTGTGATGCTGTGCAAGTGCAACGAAAAACAGAAAGGAAAAGAAATGCTTCTGACACAGTGGTGGCTTGGCTTTGAGTCATTGAGTATCTTGCAAGCTTCCAGGAAATAGATACAGCAACATGTAATTGTTCGGGTTAATTACGCGGTTCACTCTTTTTTCTTTCTTAATTATGTACGTGCAGTTTTTTTATTTTGTGTTTCTTTTAAATGGAGCATGTAAACTTTCTATACGGAGGATTTACTTTTCAGCACGAAGTTTTTTATCTTGAGCCCTGTGTTATTCTTTTAATTTTGTTGTTATAATTTCTCTCTCGTCTCTTGGTTGCTTTCCTCCTCTCTCTCTCTCTCTTCTCTCCTCTCCTCTCCTCCTACTCTCTCATCCATCTCTCTCGCTTCACTCTCCTCTCTTGTTTTTTCTCCCTTTAACAAAGTTGTTTTCTCTCATTCGTTCAACGCCTCTCTTTCATTTGTCATGTCGCTCTCTCTTCCTCAAATTTCCATTTCTTTTCTTTTTCATCGCATATCTTTCTCTTATCCACTAGTTTGATGCAGATTTGGTTGTTGTTGTTGTGAAGTGTGGCTTTGTCTTATGTGGGTATTGCAAAATCCCACATTGGACAATTGAGAGGTGGTAAAAGTGTGTATATTGCGAAACACTTTTTGGACTTGGTGAAGTAATAAAAAACTAAACCTCTCACGCGCATGTGAGCCAGGCTTCGAAGGCAAAACCATCGAAATGCCCCCTGCGCCTGAGGCTTGACTCGTTTTAATCCACCAATTTTATTTTTCGGCTAGGAAATTTAATCCCACATATTAAATTTTTTGTTGACCCAAACAAAGCTTAAATGAAAACCACGTTTTTATTGTCTAGTCAATTTGCATATTGATATTTTCTCCTCAAGAAATGTTCAACCCACATTTGCAACCACCTTCTGCCATTTTGAAGCCATGTTCATCCGAAATTTCAGCCACTACTAGCCTCCCCAACGTTACAATTTATGACTATAAATATAGCAACAAGCTTTCGACGTTGCTGCTGCTGCTCCTCCTTCCATTGTCGTTAATGCTACTGGTTAAGGAGGTTCCTCAGTATCTATTGTTGTCCCTCCACCTAATGTTGTCGTCCCTACTGGCCTTACTCCAATGTACGCCAAACCATTTCCAGATGTCTCCAACATTGCTGTCTTCGATGGGGAGAACTTCAAAAGATGGAAAGACCAGATTCACTCTCTTCTCGACATGTTTGGCGTCGCTTGGGCTCTCACCACACCAAAACTCGAATCCAACCCGGAGTCTTGGAAGTACGCCAACAAGGTCTGTAGGCACATTGTTCTTTCCACTTTATCTAACAGTTTGTTTGATGTGTACATGAGCTACAAGGAGGCAACGTGATATGGGAGTCTATGACATTGAAGTACACTGCTAAGGACTTTGTCAAACAAAAGTTCGTGTGTGAGACCTATTATAGGTGGGAGATGACCGACGACAAGGATATTGTGGTGCAAATTCATGAGTACCAAAAGTTGTTGGAGGACTTGAAGAACAACAACATCAACCTGCAAGACAAGTTCGTGAGCGAGCTGTTGATCGAGAAGTTGTCCAACTCTTAAAATGACTACAAGCAATCACTCAAACACAAAGAGAAGAAGATGACATTGTAAGAGCTGATCAAGCACATCTTGATCGAGGATACCAATCGTAAAGAGAGAAAGGTTGTCAAAGCTAAGGAGTTGGCAACCAAAGCAAACTTGGTGCAACATAAAGCTGGGCCAAAAAAGGTACAATCAGAGTTCAAATAAGCCTGGTTTTAACTTGAAAACTAATAACCCCAACTTCAAGAAAAAGAGTGGGAATTGCTTTGTTTTGTGGCAAGCCAGGTCATCATGCTCTTCAGTGCTGAAAAGAATGAGAAACATAGCGGGAAATGAGAAACCTCCTTCAACAAAGGTTAACTTAGTTGAAGGGGATGATAATGATGATATTATTACAACTGTGATTTTTGAAGTGAATTTGGTGGCCACTTCTAAATATTGGATAGTAGACTCTGGGGCTACTATACTCATTTGTGCAAGCAGAAATGGTTATGCCTGCTATACACCAATAGGGGATGTTGATGAGGTGGTCTAACTTGGAGATTATCACACAGCTCGAGTATTAGGAAAAGGAATAGTTTTACTGAAACTTACCTCCGAAAAAACTTTGGCATTGAATGATGTATTACATGTTCCTAATATTAGAGCGAATTTGATTTCTATAGCGTTGTTAGGAAAAGTTGGGGTTAAGGTTTCTTTTAAGTCCGATAAAATTGTGATGAAAAAAAATGATGTTTTTGTTGGAAAAGGATATTGTAACAAGGGCTTATTTGTACTTAATGTATCTGAGATTAATAATAATGATGCATATTCT
>CAODLS010309469.1:0-14918 GCA_948243855.1 Flueggea neowawraea
CGTCGTTTCGAAAGCTTTACAATTTAATTCTTTCTCAAACAACATGTCGTCCAAAATGGACGCAACTTCGGAGACGTCGCTTGATGTCGACTTTCCTTTCTCATGCACGTTGTGTTTCTCTTTTTGCTTGGTTATTGGCTCTTCCCCTTTGGCCTTATCTCGGCCCATTGCGCGAGCCTCTTAGGTTGGCTCTTCTTCGACGCTAGGATTGAAGGTGTTGAGATCGAATGAGCCGAAGCTAGTGTAGGTGCCTTGGGCGTTCACCTTGGTTCTTTGTGGACCAACCTCGGGGTCCATGGGCAATGCTTCCCTCCATTTCGGATGATCACGTAAAACTTTCCAAACGTCATCATGGAGGAAATGGATTTTCGCCTCAACCAAGTAGACAGCGCGTGCTCACTCCATAATCATGTCGTCGCTCCAACCGCTATGATAAGTCGAAGCAACGTTGTTGTAGATGCCGTTAAATAAGGTGACAATTTTGTTGAGTGTGTGCCATCTATTTTTAGCGTCTTTCCCATAACGTTGCTTGTTTGCCTTCATCCCATGGTTGAAGCGTGCAGCATCCGCTTCCAAAAAGAGTTGGCATTTTAGTCGTTGGACATTATGGGGTCTTCGGAAATAGCGATCCAACACTTAACCAACTTGACGTCGTGTGGAATGATCCACTTTTGGTACTTGGCACCGACGTCGGGGCCGAGATTGCTTAGACCAATAGTGAGCTCGCGAGGTTCATTTCAGGAGTAGGATAATCCCCTTGGGAACCCATCATCGAGCACCTATCCAACACGTGGATGTAAGGATTATTTTGTGAAAAATGATTATTTTGTAAAAGAGGATTGGACATAAAATTTTGAAAATTACCAAAATTGAAAAGTGCGAGTTGATATGAAAATGGGGAAAATGAAGCGGTGTGATTGAATTGATAGTTTGTGAATGAGGAAAAATGTGATGGATTATTTTCAGAATATCGGTAGTTGACAAAATTTGATGGATTATTTTGAGAAGAGGATTGAATATTTTCATTGTTGGAATCCATAATTTTGGGGGGGAAATTGGAGTAGGAGTAATTTGAGAGTATGGAGAGAAATTTTAAGCGTTGAGAGAGTTTGGGGAGAGAAATGAGTGTTTGAAGTGAAGAAATGATAGAAAAAAATATGTTTAGGAGGGTATTTATAGGAAAATGGATAAAACTAGTCGTTAGGGACCAAAATGATAATTTTTCGGCCCCAACGGTACTCCAACGGTAATATTACCGTTGGAGTAAATCTGACCGTTGGATCAATCAGATCCAACGGTCAAATTTTGATTTTTTAAAAAAAATAAAAAAATAACTGATCTCACTCCTGACAGCTTGCTCATCCTCCTGTAAGAGAACAGATTAGCAGACCAGAACATAGTAACACGTCCGAATCTACGGGGCTCCCGTTCCTAACCCTGTTACAAGAATCCTAATCCCTTGCTTGCGTCGGTTGAATGATTCCAGAAGTGTAAATCTTTGAATTTTGGGCGTCTTTCAAGTGGAATTTCAGAAATTTAAATTAGGAGGTGTTTCATGTTTGCTTGAAATAATCTCGTCTTAAAAAACATGTACATTATTTTTATATTTTTATTATGTAATTTATGAGCTAAATTTATTTCACTTCCTTTTTATGTGTTAATAATAATTTAAATTTTTATATGAGTTTTTGTTTGTTGACATAATAATTCTTAGCAGAGTTTATTCACTAAAAGGTAAAATTTTGAAAAATTAAACTGAAAATTTTGTAGTGTAAATATAATATTAAGGATCAATAATTTGATCACTATTTATCAAAAAAATAATAATTTGATTTGATGAAAGTTTGTTTGTCCGAATAGATGAGAGTTTGAATATCTTAAACAATCGTCCGAATTTAAATTCTCGTAGTGCCCATAAACATCCAATGCTAGTAGAGTCGCTCTGCAGTACCAAAAAAAAAATGTAACGTTCATTCTAACCTTTTTTTAAAAAAATTGATTTGTACTAAAATTGAATATAAGAAATTAAAAAAATTGTTTTTAAAAGAAAAGGTTAGAAAATTTTAAAAGAAAAGTTCAAAAGTGGAAATAGAAAATTGGAAGAAGTTTGGTCAAAATAAGCAAAAAAACAAAAATATATGATATATGGATTCACAACACAAAGTCTTGAATTACTAAAAGATGGAATTACGATGATTATTATGATGGATTTTTGTCTCATGATTATGACAAAAAAAAAAGGTTTTTTGATATGATGGATGGATCAAACTGAATCTAGTTATCTAAATCTCATGATAAAAAAAAAACTGAATCTAATTGTCTAAATGCTTGTCTTACCCACTTTATGCATTTTAATTTGAATTATCAGAAGAAAAAAAGGCTTATATTGGACCGATTCTAAATAACATAATTTCGGTCAAAAAAATAAAATATAAGAGATTTTGGAATGGAGAAAAATATTCTGATGAATATTCTTATAAAGAGATATATAATTCATTAATATTAAAGTCAATTTCAATGAGAAGTTTCGAGGTTAAAATAAAATAACTCATTAAAAAAATAAAAAATTTGTTGACATAATTTAATGAATATATTGTTTTTATTTTTGCACAAAAGAAGAATATACTGTTTTTATTTGAACATAATACAGTTATAAAAAAATATTCCATTGATCTTCCACAATAATGATGAATTCAGTCATACTAGATTACAAGTTTATTAATAATAAGTAGTATGCAAGATGTTTAATAATCATTATTAGATTAGAAGTTTAATAATAATGATGAATTCAAGGAAGGTGTACTGTGGATATTATTTAGCAATAATTTGAATATCAACACATTTAGATGAAAATATCCAAAATAAACAGTCTCAATAATTCAATTAGCGAAAACTTTGATAAATAATTGGAGGAGCGAAGGGCTGATTCATAAATTGAGGGTTCATATGCATATTCTTATAGTTTAGGCGGTCAAAATGCAAAACAAACAAAGATCCAGACAAAAAAAAAATAGATATGTTGAAAGGATCATGTGGAAAAATATGACAGAAGGCACACAAATTAGAAAAATGACACAATTAGAACTCTCATTCACCAAGCTAAAATTCAGCCAAAATAAAATTGACCTTAAAATAAAAAAGTGGAAAATAAAACAGAACAAATAGAATCAACGGAGTATTCTAGAGGTTCGTCAGACACCCGGTGAGATCACCCCAATCCCACCTGACTCCGCCATTATCACCTTCTAATGACAATCTTGGTTTAAATCTCATGCTGCAGAGATGGAGCATTTAAGTTGTGACAAATTTATGGTTTAATCTGACAAGAATGAATATTAAGTTGAGAAACGTCTATTGAATCAACAGTTCAATATTGGCTGACAATAACACAAATGTAAACCAAAGCAGATAGATCCTTACAACAAACTTTCAAAATCATATACTTCCATTCCAATATATCATGTTCCCAAGTTATTACTCGTTTCAAGTCATCGTTGCATTATTCACTCTCTGTAAATTACCCATGAAAGAAAAATGGGTCAATAAAATATCCCCCCAACAAAACCAGGAAGGCTTATTTCTTGCAGTAAACCAGGAATATGTCGTATGTATCAATATAAATTACTTTCTGTAATTTGCCTCCTGTTTTGAGAGTTTGTCTGTTGCTTGAAAAAGCTTAAATTAAATAGAGTTAACCGAGTCTTCATCGCTGCCTTCACTGTCGCTGCTGCTGCTGCTGCTGCTGCTATCGCTTCCACTTCCACTTCCACTGCTACCACTACTGGAAATTGAAGTTCGTTCACCCCCTTGTTCTGCATTAACCTGTTCCTTAAGGGCTTCGGCAGCATTCCTACCCTTTTCTGCTTCATCGCCGCTATCATCCACATCAGCAATCTCATCATCATCAGTATCATTTTTTGGTTTGTTGATGTCAAATCCAACGTCAGTTTTTTGGTCTGTTGTGTTCACATCCATAGGTGAACTAGAACCAAAAATATCCTCAATATCTATGTCTTGATGTTCTTCAATGTCGTCATTTTTAGGGCTTCGTGAAGAGGTTGATATGTTAAAAGGATCATGTGGAAAGCTGTTGATCCCCTTACCACCACCTTTCGTGCCTATCATAGGGAAGAAGTATTACAATGATTGAAAAGGATGAAAAGTACAGTTTAACAATTTAAAGTCAATCATGAAGGTGAACAACGTTCAACAGCAGACTTGTGTTTTTCTCATTGTATGATGTCAGCCATCAACATATTTTAACCCCAAAGCATGCATCAATTCCATACAAACTATTGAACTTCGCAAACAGTGAGACTTTCAAAAATCATAGATCACAGGATCAAGCTAAAGCAAAAGATGATTGTCAATCATTTATAAGAAGTTATTGGTTATTAAACAAAGCATTTATAGGAAGTTCATCTTGAAATCATGATTGTGACAGAAACAAAGAAATTTCCTGTAAAATTTGGACGCTTTTCCTCTCTGACAGACTAAAAAAGCACCTATTTTTTAATGCAAATCAAGCACGAGGCAGCGTGCACAAATTTCACTTCACCGGAATACAGCATCAAATCCTTGAGGTTTAACAGATTTAACAAGCAGACAATCTGATATATGCTCTGATATAACCAAAATTAACAAGCAGAATTAATCCATGCTTATCTGAACACAAATGGACATTATGTCAGAAGTTCAAATAGCTATTGAAGATAGCACGCAAGCATAATCCATATAGTTTAATACATGAACCTATGAATAGAGAAGTACCTGGAATCTGTGGCTCTCCGACATCAATCTGCTCCACCTCAACCTGTACAAATACAGAAGGGAAATAAAATAGTAGATCTGAAACAGAGAGAAAATAAGTAAAACTTCAGAACACTTCCCATGAAACACAAAGAAAAGTAAAAACAAGGGGGAAACAAAGGACAAAAGCACTACAAGACTTCACCAAATTGGGAGTAGAACTGTTATCTCTAAACAATCAAAGCCAATAGAATTATTATCCTAAGTTTCTGCAGTATCATGGTATCAAAATGGTGTATAGACAAATGCTTAGGTGTTATTCGAATTCACAATGAAACAAAATCAAATTATTTGTCCCATGCAGTTGAAAGTTCAAGAAAAAATAATCGCTGTACAGAGAATCTATTGAGCAGAAGAGAGACTATATGATATTGAAGTATAAAATCATACAAACAATCAATTGGAATTTGCTTCATGGTAGACACATAAGTTTGGTGATTAGACAAGCATATCATGGCGTAATCATGTACTGAACTAGCAAAATTAAATCTAAGTAACAGCAACCCAAGAGTCATTAGTTCATCCTGCTATCAATTTCTTAAATGGATCTTTCAACCTCACATTTGCAACATTCTCACTAAGATAATGCCAAATGGCAATAGATCAAAGTAAAACTCAATGACCTACAGCAATCCAAAGGAATACTGTAACAATAAAAACAATTTACTTTTGCAGCTAATCTATAACTAAAATCATCCAAATTATATAAGTAGATATATTATTTTTACAAAACTAACCGGCAGAGGGGGAAATGAGCTCTTGCCAACATGCATAGGCTTCGGAACCTTCCCAACAGCTGCTAGCGGTGGTGACAACCGGGTTTCCACAACAGGCCCAGGCTGAGCACTGGCGGGCACAGAAGAGGCAGCAGCAGTAGCTGATTCACCAGGCACTCTCAGGAGCCTTAACTGCTTAACAGCCCGATGTAGCCTCTCCAACCGGAATGTTTGCCCATCAAAAAATAAAACGGCATCATGTTCCTTGTAATCCTCACTACTTCCCTCAAAACTCACTTTGGGTTTCCCCGGTTGATTGTTCTGAAACTCTACAGACACCCTATTCTCCTTATTCTTATGCATCGATCCTGCATTTGTCTTATCAATTGATGCTGGTTTAAACTCATCTACAACAATAAACAAACAAACCATCAACAAATTTAATAACAAAGAACTCCACTAACCTTCATTATCTCAGTAATCAAACTGAAACATTCAAAACCCACTTACAAGAAGAACTCCCATCAAACTATGAATAACAACAGACAAACCATCAGAAAATTCCAAAGCAGTCAACTTAACAACAATCCACAACTCCACTATCTTGCATTTTCTTGAAAAACAATTTAAATTTAAAATCCACTGGTATCCATCAAATTATTAATTGCAATAAACAAACAATCGAATCATTAACAAAGCTCTCAACTACAGCAATCAAATCACTAATTTAAAAAACAAAAATCAACTTTCATTCATTATCTCAGTAAACAAACATTAAAATTCAAATCCCACACTGATAAATTCAATCAAAATATAAATCACAGCGAACAAACCGTCAAAAAAATAACAAACCACTCAACATTCTCGCAGTTTCCTTGGGACCAATAAAAAAAATTGGACCTCTACTTACATCTGAGAGTGCAGTACTTGCTGGATGAATCATCTTTGAAGGAATCGCCGAGTTTCAGATTGTACCACCGATCCGATTGTGGAGCAGTTATCGGCTCTTCCTTGTTGTTATTGCCCATTTTTAATCAATTAATTAATGCACTTCTTTGTTTTTAATTATTCTCTGATCAGTATCAGGAGATCAGAGTGAAGCTACGACAGCCCCGTGGGACCCGCCGGTTGTTCACCGGCATGGCTGCTTAGAAGCCAGCTGGTTAAGTTTCTGCGTGTCTGTAGGGTTGCTGTTTATTGTTGGGCACAGTGAAGGTCCGAGACTTGGGGCATTTACACTGTAGAATCGGTTGTATTTATTTGCTTTGCGATGGGCTGTAATGGTCCGCCACGTGGTACAGACAAGATGATGATGATGTCAGCTCAGGGAACGTAAAGTAGGGATGAGAAATGTAGGGACGCACGTGGGTTGGAGCTGAGCTCACACAGATTTGGGCCGGGCTAGCCATGGATTCCCATATGAGAGTACGTCACAATGAGACTTTAGAATCCCAAAACTGGCCCCCCAAGTTTTAAAACTCAGAGTCATAAGTCTTTTTTTTTAAACTTTAAACTTTGGAAGAACCTCAATAAAAATAAAACTTTAGTGGTCCTATCCCTTGAATTTACACACAGAAATGTCATTTTCGTTTTGTATTGAACGAAAAATCTCATCTAAAATCCCACAATTTTCTCTCTCCTCTTTCTCTACAACACATAACAGTAATAAATCAACTTAATAATAAAAAATAAATATCTTATACACCAGTATATATCAATGTATATATGCTTATACATTTATGTACACACGTGTATATCATTTGAAATTTATTAAATCAATTTTCCTTAAAACATTACTGTGAGCATCTTATAAACTATTGTACATCATTGTACACCATCTAAAAAAATATTTTTTTTTAATTCAATTTTTTGCAAAAAATCAATTTCTCATGAAAATATCTTAATTTTTGAAAAATTTTAGAAAAATAATATTTTTAATATGAGTTTCAACTTTAATGGAACTTTGTATATTAAGAAACTAGTAGTGTCATTTTTTAGAATTGACATTTTAATTTGATATAAGAGTGTGATCTTCCTTCCCATATCTAATTTTTTTAAATATATCTAACTTATTAATTCATTAATTTTATAATATAAAATATTATTACTGTTATGTTTTTTTTTGAAATGTTTATTATTGTTATGTTAAAATCACAAATTCAATAAAAATTTATCTGTTAAAATTTCATTAGGTTAATTGCGAGATGGTAAACAATGATGGAGCCTAGATTATTTTCACTGAATAGTAAATGTATGGACGATAGGTCAAATTGAATGCTTAATTATTTATTCTTTTAAGTTTAAGGGTTTAAAAATTATTATAATAAAACTATTTGTCTCATCATTTTTTTAGGAGGTCAGTCTAACTGAGTTATCTAGAGGTGATGTCATACACTTCCACGATTAGTCTAACTGAGTTGGGACTTGTATAGGTCGATTTTTTCAATAAAAAAAGTTATTATAATAAAATTATATATATATAACCTCATATTATAATAAAACTATACACATAAAATTTTGTCAGTGTCAGGGTCACAGGGTGGCTCCGTCCATGATAGTAAATAGTGTTAAATAGGAAATATGATTTTTTTAATATTCTATAACATATATCATCATGGTTTTTTGAATCAAATTGATGAAGACAGAAAAATTGTCTACTTATAATATTTGCTTTTTCAGAAAAATGACATTATATTTCATCTCTCACCTTATAATTATTTACGCAAGGAGCACCACGTTTCCATCAATTTTAATTAGAAATTAAAAAAGAAAAAGGAAAATTAGGGTTAGCACAGAAGCAATTGGATTAATCAACGGTCAGCTTCCGCCAGCGAGCGGCTATCCGCAGAAACAAACACCATCCAACTACTTTTTACCGCTCCACGTCATTAACGGAAACGGTAAAAAAAATATTTACTGCCCATCTTATCCTCAATCTTCACACGTGTCCTCATCCCCTAACCTTCCCAGTCCCCAGACCACCACTACAGTAAGAATATCCCAAATCCACAACCAAACGCCACCGTTTTATCCTATACGGTGTCGTAACTTCGCTCTCAGTCCAACTCTCTCTGTCATTTCCGTCGTCAACACGCATTAATACCAGGCGCAAACTTCAGTACCAGCTCTCGCTTTACTTCTTACAACCCCCTCTGTCCCTTATTTCTCTGAAACCGAGCTGAAGGAACGAGATGGTGCTGCGTTTTGGCGGGAAAGTGGCGGGCCATGTGGCCAGCATTGGCGGTAACGGTTTCGGCCAGGTCCTGGCTGCCGCCGCTGTCGCTATCCTCGTCCGCCTCTTCTCTGGCCCCGGACCGGTTCTTACGGCTGAAGATGACGAGTTTATCCACGACGGCGAAAACGAGAACGAAGCTCCGGTTGCCGGTGAAGTTGTTCCGGTGACCATCCGTTGGAATAATATCACTTGCTCGCTCTCGGATAAATCCTCCAAATTAGTTAGTACTCACATTTTCTCTTCTCTGGTCTTCTTCTTTTTGTGAATTTTTTGAAATCAGTGAAAGGCTAAGGGCCTGAATGGTAAATTTGAATAAATTGCAGGTGCGGTTTTTGCTGAAAAATGTGAGCGGAGAAGCGAAGCCTGGAAGATTGCTAGCGATAATGGGACCGTCTGGTTCGGGTAAAACGACGTTGCTTAACGTGCTTGCGGGTCAGCTGGCGTCATCGCCGCGGTTGCATTTGTCTGGTCTTTTGGAATTCAATGGAAAGCCTAGCTCAAAAAGAGCTTACAAGTATGTTTTACAAATTATGATATTGTTTTTATATTGATCAATTAGTCCTTCGTTACATTTGGCTTCGATCAGGAATATATTAAATGAGTTTTGTTTGGTTGCTCATGACAAAAAGAAAAAAAAATTGTTTGGTTGCTTATCTGTTGTTGTCTTCATTGTTACAGGATTGCTTACGTGAGACAAGAGGATCTTTTCTTCTCGCAGCTTACTGTGCGCGAGACATTGTCACTTGCAGCTGAGCTTCAGCTTCAGGATATAGCTTCCGTGGAAGAGAGAGATAAATATGTTAACAATTTGTTGTTCAAGCTAGGCCTGGTATGTTGGATTAATTGACAATATTTGTTTATTGGTGAAATTCATGACAGTCCTGAGGCTTTGTGTATTCTCTATTCCGGTCCACAAATTTAAAAATTAACAGCTCCACTCGCTCCGGTCTTTGTTAGTCAAATATAACAAAAATCAGATGTGGCATTTGGGTATTTTTGTGTCATTAAATTCTTAAAATTAGTTAATCTATGTACCACGTTAGATTTTTGTTATATTTGACTAACGGAGTTAGGAGCGAGAGACCAGAGCGGTTAATTTATAAACTTATGGACCGGAATAGAAAATACACCAAATCTCAAGGACCGGCTTGGATTTCTCCCTTGTTTATTCTAATGCCTCCTGATTTTGGAAGTATTATTAACCATTATCTTTAATGTTTTGAAGTCCTGAAAATGTAATTGGTACATTTAGCTCTGATTTTGTTTCCTTTTGGTTGGTTTATGTAATTATCAAAGGTTAGCTGTTCGGATACAATTGTTGGCGATGCAAAAGTTCGTGGGATAAGTGGGGGTGAAAAGAAACGTTTGTCAGTTGCGTGCGAACTTATTGCAAGTCCATCCGTCATATTTGCAGATGAACCAACAACAGGTATTCTGGATTGCATAGCCAATGTGAAACTTGAATGATAAGTGCTAGTAACTTGATATTATTGTACTAGTGTATAACATAGTTCTATGGAGATTTGGTTTGTGTTAATGTATAATGTGCAGGAATTCACAAGTGATATGGGACTATAGTTAAGGGAAGAACCATTATAATGACATCTCTTGTTTTGGTTAAATTTGAAATTATTTTGTGCATTTAAGTTTTGAGATATCATTTGTTTTGCTAATTGTTACACTGCCATCTGTGATGTTTCCAGGACTTGATGCATTCCAGGCAGAAAAAGTCATGGAAACTCTCCGACTACTGGCACAGGATGGACATACAGTAATTTGTTCCATTCACCAACCTAGAGGATCGGTATACAGTAAATTCGACGATATTGTGTTGCTAACAGAGGGTGCACTTGTTTATGCTGGTCCTGCTCATGAGGAGCCATTGAAATACTTCTTAAACTTTGGGTAATTAGATAACCTTGTTCATCTTATATAATTAATTTAATTCCAAACATATAGCTTCAGTTTATATATTGTTCTTATTCATGTTTGTTGAGTCAATGTGATCATGAACATGTTAAAAGAGATTTTCCATTTTATATTTAAAGCTTGACAGAGATGCAAAGTTATAATGGGCAACCTAATATACTTTCAATTTACGGATGCATAATTGACTGTAATTTAATATATATGAGCCTGATCTATAGTGTTGGCAAGCTACTCCGCTATGGGATTTAACAATACGAGTATCAATTTTTCCCAAAAAAATTCTGCTCGTGGTTTCCAATAAGATGTCTTTTTTGCTCCATTAAAGTTCTTTTCTAGATTTTTTTTTGTTTGCCGATATCATTTCATTTTTATTATCCAATCTCATTTACAAGGATTGTGATTATGCTACATCCACCTCACCATATTTCCTGAAGGCAGAATTTTGGTTACCAAAAAGCGAATATATTTCCTTTAAGCAATATCGGTTATGCATATGTTCATCAAATGTAATTATAAGTGTTAATTTTGAAAATAACTATTCATTGTTGATTTGTTAAACAGGTATCGTTGCCCGGATCATGTCAACCCTGCTGAATTTTTGGCCGATCTCATTTCCATTGACTACAGTTCCAGTGAAAGTGTATCCTCTTCACGGAAAAGGATAGAAGTTCTTGTGGACTCATTCTCAAAATTGTCATCAACAACTATTTATGCAACTCCACTCTCTAGAAGGGTAGGGGTCAAGGATGGAATGAAATTAAGCACCAAAAATGTTGTGAAGAAGAAAGGGAATTGGTGGAGGCAATTCTGGTTGCTCCTTAAACGTGCATGGATGCAAGTTGGTTTTTTCTAATATCTCTGTTTTAGTTTGTTTGAGTGTTTATCATTCTTATTAACTTACATGCTAATTGTCCCTGTTTTAGTTTGTTTGAGTGTTTATCATTCTTATTAACTAACATGCTAATTGTCCATATTTACTAAACCTTTCCTGAAATATTTAGGTTGGACATGGTGGTTATATCTAAATCTTGGTTTTTTTTTGCTCATCTTTTCCATGATTCAAGATAAACATGGCCAACCTTTGGAAATGGAATGGCACTCACAGAATTATGTTCTTAAATGACTAGAAGTATGTTAAAATCAAAGTAGGAATGTGGGCTGTCCTTTTTTTTCTTTCAATTGCTTAATGTCATTTTATTGATATAGTTTAAGCTCCTGCTTTTACCATATGACATTTTTATTCAATAATCAGGCTTCTCGTGATCGGCCAACCAATAAAGTCCGGGCAAGAATGTCAATTGCTTCGGCTATAATATTTGGATCAGTATTCTGGAGAATAGGAGAGTCCCAGACATCAATACAAGACAGGATGGGCTTGCTTCAGGTATGCAACATTCTGTTTGTTCACTAAAATCAAATTTAGTGATTTCTGGCAAAATTTTGAGGTAGTCGGTGACTAGATGACAATTTAAATTCACAGGATGATGAAATAATGTCTGTTCTTTTTGTCCCTGTTGTTCAGTATTAATGCCTGTTTGATATCTGCAAAGTCTTCTAATTCCCTGGAAAAGATAGGATGGAAAGGTAGTGCTTTGGAAGTATTAGCTGTATGCTGATTATGTTGGTTAATCTCCTGGGGTGATTGGAACTAAGGACCAGAATTCCTTTCTTAAATTTTGAAGCTACATTATGACCAAAAAGTATACTGGATTCGTAATGCTGGCCCCTGTCTCCAATGTTTTCACTTTGTGATCTTTGAGCTCTAATGATGTCCTTTTTTTTCTTTGAGTTAGCAACAAAGGGCATCATGATCGACTTACCTTTATGAAAGGCATAATTGCATTAACTTCAAGTCTTCTGCCAACCGTGAAGTTATCTGCTCTAGGCATAATTGTTCGCATCATATTTTTACCCTTCTGGCTATTGCTATTCAGTTTGGTCAAGGTTACATACCATGCCCAAATTTAATCATGAAAAGTTTATCAAATCATAGTGCTAAATATAATCTCCTGAATAATCCAATAAGCCAATTTGGTGTGCAATCTGCATTTTAATGAAAAATGTTTTGAGTTTATTGAACCAATGCAGCCTTGATTGTTCAGATGGTTTTGTCTCTCAGGTTGCAGCAATAAACACAGCAATGGCTGCTCTCACAAAAACTGTGGGTGTCTTTCCCAAGGAACGTTCTATTGTAGATAGAGAACGTGCGAAGGGTTCTTATGCTTTAGGACCCTATTTACTTTCTAAGTTAATGGCCGAGATTCCTATTGGAGCAGCATTTCCATTGATGTTTGGTGCTGTACTGTATCCAATGGCACGTCTACATCCAACCTTGTCCAGGTACTTATTACCTCATTTTTTATAATAGTATATGATGCTGCCCAAGTTCCTTTTCACTTTAATTAAATAATTTTACTGGGGTTGTGAATACCTCGGGAAGTTGATGAGTTTGGTAATAAAATTTGTAATATGTTGTATGTTAGCAAATAGCAATCAACTAGCTAGCCACAACTCCTATCATCACTCAGGAAAGGTAGTAATTGTCTCTGTAGCATGTATAGCCACACTAAGAAAGCATTCTTTACTATAATTGTTTAAAACAAACCTAAATCAAGGCTGTGTAACAGATACATGAATGGCTCATTATCAGCAATAAAGTTGCAGCTTATCATTAATGACTCTTTACCAGAAGTGCAACCATTTGAAGTCTTCAATCTTCTTGATCACTTTGTTATGAGTTATCTGTGTATCAATTTCCAAGAAGTGTTGCAGTGTATTTTCCTGTGCAATACAATTTTAAAGCATTTTTGTCCGCTCAATTTTCCTAGCAAGAAAAAAAAGAAGCATTTTTCTCTGAAGTTATGTCTGTGCATATCTATTGATCAGACTTGGTTTTGCTTCTTGCTCGTAGTTCTCATTCATAAATACTTTGCAACTCATTACAGGTAGTTGGCAAGTCACTGTATGTCCTACATTTGTTAGACTTCGGTTTGCTTAGTTATGTTTACTTCTCTTATCACAGGCACCTTCGCTCTTTGGTAAATCTCTCAGAGCTGCCGCTTCACCGAAACTTCTGAACTTTTCCATGGAAATTAAACATTTAAGACTGCATGCCTTTGAGTTGTACATGAGGATAATGCCCTATTATAAGCTGAATCATGATGCACATACTTATGAACTTGGTATTTTATTATCTAGGTTTGGACAATTCTGTGGAATTGTAACTGCAGAATCATTTTCTGCATCAGCAATGGGTCTAACAGTGGGAGCTATGGTTCCAACAACTGAAGCAGCCATGGCGGTAGGACCATCACTTATGACAGTTTTTATTGTATTTGGAGGGTATTATGTCAATGCAGATAATACTCCAATCATCTTCCGATGGATTCCTCGTGTTTCTCTGATAAGATGGTAAACCATTGCTTTGCTTTAGTTCATGTTCTCGTTGTTCCCTTGACTGTCTGATGAAATATTCTTCTTTCCCAATTTGTATGACTTATTAGTTCTTATTTTACTTGCAGGGCTTTCCAAGGACTTTGCATCAATGAATTTAAAGGTCTCAAGTTTGAAAAGCAACATTCATTTGATATTGAAAACGGAGAGCAGGTAAAAAATGTTGCCAGAAATTCCCACCCCTTTATTCCAAAGCACCATAAACTAACAACTTAAAACTACACTTAAATAGCACATTCAAATAGCTGGCAGAAAAAAAAAATAGCACATTCAAATATGGCTAAGATGAATTTTCTTTTTCCAACAATACTATTATCTGTTTGGAGTTTTAAGAGACATTCTACATTGAACCTTCTGCTGTCCTCTTTCAGGCACTTGAGCGGCTCTCATTTGGTGGAAGTAGCATTAAGGACACCATAATGGCTCAAAGTAGAATTTTGCTGTTCTGGTATTGCACAACTTACCTTCTCCTTCAGAAAAACAAGCCGAAATACCAAAAGCTTGAGCAAGCACCAGTTGAACCTATCCAACCACAGCTACAGCTAGAGCCTCTGGATCCTGATCAAATCAAACAATTAGAGCAGATTGAATCTCCAGTAAACCAAGACGAACTGAATCAGACATCTAATTCGCCCCCTCGTGACCAAATCAGACCATTTATCTTGGAAGGTTTGTAACCCTTAAAGGTGTTCATGATATCATTATAAAAGAAATGTGCTACTATTTATTGGCTTATCTCGTACAGGTGCTAAATAGAGGAGATATCTTTGCAATAA
>CAODLS010309534.1:0-14164 GCA_948243855.1 Flueggea neowawraea
TTTCAATATATTTTGAGGATGCCTTGTGTGCAATGCCAATATACTTTTTCTTCTTGTTTTTTCCTTCATCTTCTTCCTCTTCCATTCTCATTTCATGTGTGAGTAAGGATCCAAGTAGTTCCTCCAATGGAAGTGATGACAAATCTTTAGCTTATTGTGTATCATTTTTTATGAGAGTCCAAGACTTTGGTAATGACCTCAAAACCTTCCTCACAAGCTCAGAATAAGAGTAGGATTTTTCAAGAGCTTTGAAACCATTGATTACGTCATTGAAGCGATCAAACATCTCTTGAATAGTCTCTTCTTCCTCCATCTTGAATAACTCATACTTGTGCACTAGGAGAGAGATTTTGTTTTCTTTGACTTGGCTTATTCCCTCATAAGCAATAATCAAAGTTTGCCAAATCTCTTGAGCTGTCTCACATTGTTGTATTTTGTTGAATTGAGACTGCTTAAGGAACAATAAAGTATAAGCATGGCTTTATGATTGTAGGAAATGAGCCTCTTGTCATTTTCACTCCATTCCTTTATTGTTTTCTTCACTTGTCTTCCATCTACCATTTTTTTAAAATGAATGGACCATCCGACAACTTCCCATATGTCCATGCTTTCAAATTTGAGGAATACCATCATCCTTGTTTTTCAATAAGTATAATCAGTACCTTTAAAAAAAGAAGCACAGTTAATAGCCAATCTGTCATATATATGCATACTATCCAAGAATGCAATTTTTTAATCTTCAACTCTTTAGATGTTAAGCCAAAACAAAAATTATGAAGAGCACAAGCTTTGATACCAATTTTTGGTCTAAGAGAAGGATGGAAATGGCACTCCAATATGAGGGAGGGTGAATTAGAGTTTTAGAGATTTAAAAGACTTGTTGAAAACTTTTGCAAGTTAAAGACAAATAACAAAGTTCTTTTCAATCAAAATCAAAGTTAAATGTGAAAGCAATAAAACAACCATTTCACACACAATGCAAAGCAAGTATGAAGTAAAGTAAAGAGATTAAGGGAAGAGAAAACAAAGCCTTGATTTATAGTGATTCGGTCCTCCTTAACCTATGTCCACTCCTTAGGATCCACTCAAGAATTTAAATCCATTATCTCCTCATTTACGGGTGGTAGGAAACCATTACAACATCTAGTTTTTAAGAGCTCAATTAGGAAAGCGTTTACACCACTTATTTTTGCGGAATCAACAAGCAAACCATTACAACCTTTAATTTTTGCAGACTCAACTAAACAACCATTCATTTCTCTTTTTTTCCCAAGAAAAACCTAAACACTAGTTTTTTAAGGCTCACTAGCAAACCATTCTTGTTTTCTAAGGCTCAATAAGGAAACCTATCAACCCCAAGCACATAACCTTGCTTGTTACAAAATCAACCCAAATATATCAAAAACAAGCTCACATAAACCCATAATATGATTGCAAGTGTAATATCCCATACTTTCCAATTATGTTCCCTATAGTTTTCGAATATGACAGGAAGGACTTTTGGGAATACCAGTGGATGGTGAATGATGTTTATGATGAAATCATGTTAGGTTAGATGTGGTTAAGTGTTAGAAATGATCCGGAACGAGTTCGGTAACAGGAGAAGTCAAGAAAGGACAAACAAGGTAGCCAATGCACGTAGGTAAGGATAACACACGTAAAGGAACTCTAACGTACGTAAGCTTTAGGCTAACGTATGTAAGGCACTTTTTTTTACAGAATACATGTTTTCAACGATTCACGTGCGTGTGCTGGGTTTCCATGATGATTCACGTACGTGAGATGAACAATGACATACGTGAGGTCGGGCCTGGTGTGTCCAGAATTGATTTTGAGCCCCAATAATGTAAGTGAGATGTCCATACACAGACGTGAGGTGGTCTGAAGTGTTTTCCCTCACTGGGCATTGACCCCTTTTTCTTTCTATGTCTACTGTTGGTTTTGTTCCGCAGGTTGACTACTTTTGACTACGATGACATTTCCTCATTTTGGATATCAGTGAGGTGTCATTTGGTTAGTGACACCCTTTTGATTGGGCTCTTATGTTCATGATGTTAGAGCTCTACACTGGGATATTGTCGGGTTATTGGGTTTCCTTTATACTTTGATGTATTTTGATTTATTACGATATTTATATATGTTTTGGATATTTTTATCTATGATATGTGTTTATTCTATCGTATGATTTAAATAATAAATGTTTTGATTAAATAAATATCATAATCAATTGAATTTGGGTAGTAAGTTATGAACCATGAGGCTTGTGCAAGATGGGTCGGGCTCCTACAGACGGTTCGCATCGTACGCCGGTCACGGGCTCACAACGGGTCGTGACAGTAAGTGAGATAGTTCAAATGGGTAGAAATGTAGAGAAAAGATGGAAAGTGAATAGCAAACTTGGCAAAAGTCTCTCTTTTTCATTTTTTCTCTTTTGATATAGGACGTCTATTTCTAGCCATTTGGTTGAAAATATGTGTTGAAAGCCTTAAAGTAGCCGTTGTGAGAGAATAGAAAATTATGTGTTTAAATGACGTCACTACCTTCTACGTGCATAGGCTTTTGACCCAATTGAGTTCTACGTGTGTTTCTTGCCACTATATGTGCTTTTTCTAAACTCCACTGGTCACCGCCTTGTGTGAATTAGCATTTATGTGCTTAGTTATGCTTCTACGTGAGTTGTTCTTGAGCTTTACGTTTTTAGATCAAAACTTCAACATGTGTTGTCGTATTCCATTCTAAGACTGCAACTTTGATCAGTACACGTGTCAGAGAATATTCAAATTCAAATTCCTGAGGAACGTTTCGCCTTTGTCCTCATCTAATTCTCGTATACGTGTGTTGGCCTTTTACTACGTGCATAGAACTATCCTCTTTAAAGTTCACACTTTTGATGTTCTACGTGCTTTGATCTTCCCATCCTATGTTCCTTTGAGAAAGTTCACAGCTCTTCCTCTTCCTCTCTCGACTACGTGTGTTATCTGGCCTCTACATGCATAAAGTTCTCAAGTTGCAAACTGGTGAGTTTTAGTTTCACATTTATGTGCCTTGTCCCATCTCTATGTGCCTAGAATTAAATCTAAATTGTCCAACAAGCTCCAGTTGAAGAACAACATGCGTAGGAGCCATTTTTGCATAAGACAACGTGCGTAGATTACTCTTTTTGTGCATTATGGCTCAAATCAACTTCTCTACATGCTTAATGGTTAAAATCACAGATTTTGCAACATTGCACCTCTTTCATGGGTGTTTTGTGCACAGTGTCATTGAAACCAAATTCAACAATAAATTGACATATTTCCTTGCATTTATAAACACATTTTACGATGGATCCAAAGGATGAGCCAAAATTAAAATATTGTAGAGGCAACAATCTAGCAAATTTGTATAATGGCATCCTCAGCATGATTCGGACAACGAAGAAGAAGCCATCGTGGTTATCTAAAGAGTTTTATGCTTCATATCTTGCTTCTTAGATGTCCGAGGATTTTCAATGACGATCTGAGTTCAATCGGTAGAATAGGTTGGCTAACCTTGGTCTCTACAATAGGGGCTCCATCACACACTCAGAGCACGCGAGGCGACGAGTAATGAGTTCTAACTTTTAATTTCTAAAAATTCAATTCTCAAATAGTAAATACTAATGTATAATTTAATTTTGCAGACAAATATAACCGATAGGTTGGTGTGCAAGAGCTCTATAAATACCTCCACAGCAGAAATCGTGACGGATAGACGTTTGTCAACAACCGAGCACGGAAGGCATCAATGAGTATTTTTTACCTCAAGCGAATGATAATTTGTATCTTAATAACAATTATTTTAATATTTTTTATTTTCTTTTCCAGAAGTATTGCGATCAACTCCTTAATGAGCGTTTCTCCATACTTGACCTGCTGATGAGCGTGCTGCATTTCTCGAGCCTGCTGGCAGTGTTCATCCAGACGGACGAGTTTATGGCCTTAAATCGCAATCTACTATCGTTTATGCAGTGGAGATATGTCTTCCACACATCACCCTTAATGCCAACGACAATGAGCTCCGTTGTGAGAATAACAAGCTACGACAACGAGTAGACGAGCTTCAGGCCCGAAGCCAAGTGCAGATGGAGCAAATGCGTTTAGTTCAGGAGAAGCAGATGGCACAAATGCGTTTAGCTCAGGAGGCTTTTCATAGGCGGATGGAGGATTTCATAACACAAATGGGTCACAAACTGAGCCATGCTTCTACTTCCGAGTAACCTACACTTGACGCATCAAAGTCCACCATTAGATAGGTTTATATAATCATTATATTTTGGACTTTGTAAATATTTAATATTTTGTATATATTTGAGATTTAAATTGTAAATATTTAATATATTTTTGAATTAATTAAAATACTAAATATTTCATTTACTTTTTCTATTTTTATTAAATCACTTAATAATATTAAAATCACTAAATAGGCACAAAATTGGATGTGCTTTGGTGATTTATGAGTTTTAGTATTGTAATTTTTTTTTGTGCTTATTTAATGATTTTAATGGTTACAATTATGTTTTTATCCTACAGTTCTAAGGCAAATGAAAATGCTCGTCTTTTTTGATCAACATGAAAACGCTCATGTTGGAATGCTTTTGAGTATTGAACATTGATAAATCTAATTGATTGCATTCTATTTACGCATCCATTAATCTCTTTTTCTTATCTGATACCAGATTGTTACATTTATGGTTCTGTAACAGAGGATATTTTTGTTGGGTTCACGATTTTAACAGGGTACATCAGTCAGTTGATTAGAATGTTAGATGGTAAGGCTGTTGAAGAGAAGGAAGCAGCAGCCAAGGCGAGACATTTTTGTCTTTGGTTACAATGGACAGTTAAGACTTTTGAAGATGCTAGCATACATTGACACCATGGTACACCCACTGATCTAAATCCCACTGGTTGTTTACCGTATGCTATCTGCTTTTTGCTTTCTTTACTGGAAAATATATTATACCTGAGGTAAGAAGACTGTCGTTTGCTTGTCGTATTCATCATTGAATTTCTGCAGGCACGTATTACAATCATTGAGTAATAGATTTCGACAATTTGCTCGGATAAGCAACTTTCTTAGAGCAACCACGTTGGACGGTCCCTCCACTCATTGGTCTCCAATTGTGGGTGAAAAAAAAAAAGCTGGATCCATAGTTCCTTCTGTCTTGAACTGCCCTATTAGGCTAACGGACCCCATATGATGAAATAACTCTACACCTTTATTTATTTATTTTTTGTGTTGCAGGCCCTTGCATTTTGCAGCATGAAAATAACGATCAAAATTCATAATTATTTTTTATTTTTTTAAGTAATTTCTTTCTTTTAAGTTTTTTATTGAGGAATTTTTTTTCTTTTTAATTGATTTTTTTTGTTGAGAAAATTTCTTTCTTTTTAATTAATTGGCTTTTTGTTGAGGAAATTTCTATTTAGTAAATTTTAATTATTTGATTACAATTTTTTTATTTTTAAATTAATTATATTTTTTCCACAAAAATTTTATGGTATTATTCATAAAATATGTAATTTTTTTATTAATTAAAAATATTTAATTATTTGTGTGAAAAAATATATTTTATGTAGTATATATTATAAAAGAAAATTGAATGAAAAGTAGAGTGATAGTGGATTCTCTACTAAAATTCAATAATAATCTAAACTATTAAAATAAAATAATTTAATAAAATAAAATTTAATAAAAAATTAATGTAATAATAATGTGTCAAAATTTAAACTTAAGATGGCCTAGTATGTGGTTCATTCTTCTATTCATCTCCATATTTGCCATTGGAATCTTGGAGCTTAGGTGGAGAGGAGTCAAGCTTTTGAAATTCCTTCTCCGGATTGGCACCAACATTACTGTTCTTTGAAAGGCATCAGATCATGATGGTGAGTTTCAAAGCTTTACGTGTCCAAGTGGACATCTCTTCTCATCCATACAACTATAATCCCATAGTGAAATTGGTTGGTACCGTTATTGCTAGTGTCTCATTTGCCGTAAACAGTGGCTGCCAATCATTGGCGCACCTGTACAACCTTCTCATTTTCAACCCCTCAAGGTATCAAGAGTTTAAGATTATGTTGATTTAATGTTTTCTTTGAGCAAGTATTTGGTCTATGCATTATTGATTTTGTGCATTGTTAAACGTAAAAAATGGAAATCTGCACCAATGGTGACAGCCTAGAGGCAAGGGAGAAAGTCCCATGTTTGCAGACCAAATTTGAGCTCTAGAATGAGCGTTTCAATCAGAATTAGATATGGATCGGCAATAGAGTTTGATGAATAACCCATTAGACTGTTGGCCCTGATGAAATGATGCGGTGATAAGACTCGGCCACCTCACCGAGTTCAGTTATGATACTTCAAACATTCCGCAGTAGAAAATAATACTTTCATGATCACGTTCAGCAAAAGTATACTACTACTAGTTGCACCAACTTTTCTTTTTTAAAAAAAATGGAAATCTTCATTGTGGTAAGGTAGGTCTAAAAATGAAACTCAATCGACGTAGGGATAAATCTTTTTATCTAAATTTTATCTTGACACTTCATTAAAAAAGAAAATTATCATAAATACATCAAATTTTCAATTGATAGTATTCTTAAAAATACATATTGAACTTATAAAATTATTAAACATGAATATCGCCATTTTCCGTACGCCCCTCTTGATTATTATTGGTATCATTATATGCATCATCTTCACTGGGATCTTCCTCTATTTCTTCCATCAATTTCCCTTCCTCCTCATTGTTGATGCTATTGTCTTGAGCAACGACAGAACAATATCACCATGTTCTACAAAATTGTTGTTTTCAACTATTTGTTTGAGTCTACGATGTGATGCAATTAATTTTTTACAACGTTTGACCTATTTCTTCCCTTCCTTGTAGTAGTCATCGCAATTTGTTCTTCAATCAGCATAACGATCATATAGTTCACAAAGTTATGGCCCTATTTAGTTAAGAAATTTTTTTATTATTTTATAGAAAGTTAGAAAATAAAAATTAAAAAATAAAAAATTTGTTAAATTTTTTTTAATTAGCTACCATATTTTCAAAATATGTTTAATCATATTTTCAAAATATGCTTAACTTTCAAAAAAATAAAACAAAAATTGGAAAATAAAAATTATTTCATCTTAAACATAATCTATGCTTCTCGTTCTTGTTATCGGCTTTGATATATTCACATCTTTCAGTTACGTCAATCAAGCCTTTATGATTGAAGTCAACAATATCGCGACCATGAATGTGTTTCAAGTTCTTGCAGGCCTCAAATGCAGCAGAATTTTTAGCTTCGTCCGATGTAAGCGAACCACAACCAAGTACAGTATGTGTGTCAAACTTCTTAGCATAATTAGGCCTTAGACCAATCAATACGTGACAGTAGTGAAGATCGTCAAACTTCTTAAATTCATATGATTGTTCTTCACTTATTCTCAGACTTCTTCCTTGACTATCCTCATACAAAACTAACCATGGCAGCAACAGCAAGCTCACATGACCATTTCTTCTTCAAAATTTGTTTCGGTTTTGTTATTTTCTGTTAATTTTTTTTCATTTTTGACTGTTTATTCTCTTCTCCACCGATTTTCAGTTTCTTTGCTTTTTTTTTGTAACATCTTCAGAATTTCTTTGTTGAAATTTTTTTTCTATTTTATGTCATACATTTCACTTTTTGAAGCCCATATAAATTTCGGACAATTTTACCTCTATTTTTCTTGTTTTCAGGATAATAATTATTAAACAAAACCAGGTAAAGTGAATCGCTTTCTTTTTTTTCTTTCTTTTTTTTCCTACATGTATTTATATTATGGGGAATTCTTTATTTGTATGATTTCTTCTTTTTCTTTAGTGAGAATAAACTTCAAATATTTGATTGGATATATTTAATTAAGTTGTACGTGGATTTACCAAAGTTTAATATTTCCTTAAAATACCACGACACAGTAAAGTTTTGATTTTCTTTCTTAATATTGCCAAATCTAGAATTGTCAGGTCTCTTGATTTTAATCCAAATATTTTTTGTTACTACTTTATTTTTTCAATTCTAACTTAAAACTTATGGATGGATAACATCTTAACAAAAGGTGAAACTAAATAATATGTAACGAAAGATGAAACTTAATAATATGTAAATTAGAACATAATTGCACCGCAAGCGAAGCAATCACCACAAATTGAAGTTGCAAATACATATATATATATATATCTTCATTACATTACAATTCATGCATAAAAATATGTTCTCTATCAAATTCATAAATTACCTCTTTGAATGTCTAAGATTCTAGGACTTGGAGAACAAAACAGAAGGAAACCTTTATATAGAGAAGAAGGGAAGAGGACATTAACTTGACTAAGCAAAAGCCATGCTTTGTTACTTATTATATGAGTGTTATGAGAAAATCAATAATTTCACCCAAATAATAATAGAATAGGTGCCATATGAGGTAAATAACTTGAAATTTTTTCCAGATACACTATTGAAAATCATGTTTGATACTGTTAAAAAAATATGTTGTAATTGTGTCTTTGATGTTTGAATAATTTAATAAGTAAACCAAGTCTTTAGGATGAAAGTAGAGATTTTCTCCTTTAAGCTTGATAATAAGAAGATATACCATGTATTTAGAAAATTTTCATATTCTTTTGTTATGTTTTTAGCTCTATAAATAGAGCACAATCAATAAAATTCACACTATATTCACACATACTCTTAAGCTCACATTCTCCACTTCTCTCCCATAAAAAAATCAACAAAGTGGTATCTGAACATTATTAATCTTAAGGGACCTATAGACTATAAACTACACTACATCAACGATGAAGAAGGAAATGAAAAAAATACATTCTATTGTTCTTCACAAGTGAAGACATACAACACACCCATAACCCACAACTACAATTATAAAATACAACCCACATCAACTACAAAATACAACTACAACCTATAATACAAACCAACTACAACCACAACTCACAACTACATGTCGAAATCAACAACAAATACAACCATAACAATTATGGCAACAACAACAAATGTCCTGAGTGTCGATGACAACAATATACAAGCACAACAATGATGATGACAACATCAATAGTAAATGTCAAGAGCCATGACAACAACTTCTCTAAGGCCCTGTTTATTTCATTGGAAATGAATGGAAAAGAAATGAAATGAAATGAAATGAATTTAATTTCTTTTCTATTGTTTGTTTCAATGGAAAAGAATTAAAAAAGAGGGAAATGGAGGGACATAAAGAGTGAGTTTTATTTCTCACCAATTTGGTGAGAAATGGAGGGAAATGACATTTCCCTCATTTCTTTTATTTTCCCTCCTTCCCATAAGGATCCAAACAAGACATAAAAAGGCAAGATGATATCATTCCAAGAAACAAACAAAAGACATTGTCATATTCAATGAGGAGTTTTTTTTTTTTTTGACAAATGAACTAGGACTTTACAACCATCAAAGGCAACGAGGAGTGTTAAAAAAATATGTTATAATTGTGTCTTTGATGTTTGAATAATTCAATAACTAAACCAAGTCTTTAGGATAAAAGTAGAGATTTTATCCTTTAAACTTGATAATAGGAAGATATACCATGTATTTAGAGATTTTTCAAATTCTTTTGTTATGTTTCTAGCTCTATAAATAGGGCATCATAATCAATAAAATTCACATCATATTCACACATACTCTCAAATTCACATTCTCCACTTCTCTCCTACAAAAATAACCAATAGATACTTTATGTTTCAACTTCTTTTGTTTAGTTCTAGTTGGTATAGAACGATCGATTCTAAAACATTGAGTAAAAATATTCACTTTGCCATTTCTGTAACTAAAAGTGGTACAATTTTACAACAAAATTTGTTCCTTATACTTTCTATACACACACTACTGCTATATATTCAAGATCATACCAATCTATTTTATCCAATTTTTCAAGCAAACTTGATGTTTTGTCCTACACTATTTTATTATATAAATCTATTTATTTATAAATTTTTATTTGCGTAAAATGAAGTAGGTTATTGGTGAAGTAAATTGATCTCTTTGTAAATCTTTTCATGATTATACTGATTAAAGGCACTTGTGTTCATTTAAGCATGTCATATGTTACCACCCAAATTGTGTGTATTTAAGCTCTTGCAAACTATTCCTGCTCCATTGTGTCTCTCCGTAGATTATTTACTTTGGATATCTATTCTTTAGATAACATTACTCATTAATGACCATGACTATAATATCATAGACACGCAGAAATATATCCTTTTCTCAATTCTCTCAGGATTTTAGAAGATAGTTAAAAATTTTAGAAAGTCGTAGAAGAATTACAACACGGAGGAATTGGGGATTTTAAAACTCTAGTCTCCTCTCTCATAAATGGATTTCCTTGGATGAACAGATGAATTGGTCCCCATGCATAACAAATGTTCTGAGTCCATAAAAAATCTTACGAATCGCGAAAATATGGGCGATGAAAAATGTAGAGCTCTGTGGATGGTTGATTAGCTCTTCCCAAAAACCTTCCATTTTTTATAGCAGTCCAGAGCCATCTTCTCCAAGTTGCAATTTCTTCAAACCACTCAAGGAAAGTCCATTACTTGTTTGAAATCCCAATAGAACTAAGAAGAGTATATGGGATATTCTATCTATGATGTCATAGTCCTAGTCATTACTGAGTAATGGTATCTAAAGAACATATCATCAAAGTAAGTCGTCTATGAAGAGACGCAGTGGAGGGGAATAGTTTGTGATACATTGCTCAATAAGGTGATCAGTCATGTGGTATCAGAGCCATAATGGAAGATCAACTTCTTTTTCCCAGTTTTGTTTGTGGAAAGTAAGAAAATAATTAATGCCTTGCCATGGATACTAACATAGAAGTTTCAACCTTAAACACTTCCTCGACCTCTAATCCCTCAATCTCAAATATTATCCAATTAACCTGATCACTTTCCCTTAATACTCATGAAACCAACAAACTAGAAAGACTTATAGAATACTCTTATATTCCTAAAGGTGCACAAGTTACCACTTCTTCAAACCTCTTATTAATCCTTATGGCGTATATCAAAGGCCTAAAGGTTCCGTTTCTATATGCAACTTCTTCATAGAAATAGACCTGACCCTAAGGAGTATGTCCAGGCTTCTCGTTTGGATTAGAGTTTGTTACAGTTTACTGAATCGGAGCAATATGTAACTATTGATGTTCTATAGTCTCTCACTAATTAGTCTCTTAAGGAGGGATATACTCATTTCCATTAGGGAGTTATAAGATTGATGATCACCTACAATTGAAGAAAATGATGTCCAGTAACAGCAAGACTTGCACTCTTGGACACCAGGGTCCTAGAGCACCAATACGCAGTCATTGAATCTGTGATGACTACTTTGAATGCCGGAAGTGTGATGCTGACCTTTTACCCCAACTTTGTGATGTCTTTAAGAGATCTAAATCTCTCAACTTGTATGAAGGTGCAAATTCAGATCACAAGAGTTCATCATGTAACATCCTCATTCATTGCTACACTCCATCAAAAAGTCTGCTTCAGAGTACAAGACCACACAGTGGATCTTAGTAGACATGGCTCTCCTGATGCATTATATGTTTTCTTAGAAACAGCAGACAAAGTCCCCATGATAGTTCAGGCTCCTAAGCAAATGGATTAAAAGACTCTAAAAAAATCGATCCCTACTTATTGGCTTACAATTATGAAAAGATAAAGACAATTGAAAAGCAAATTCAGTCTTAAGATTGTATGCTCTATCGAAGGAAGGATGGGAAAGTCCAAACAATTTATAAGAACTAGGAAGAACCAGAAAGTTCAAATTCTGGCCTACCAATCTTCAAGACCATTACTATGCTCCAACCAGTCTCAGTTGATAGGAAGATTCCTGTTGTTCACTTTGAACCCTCTGGCCAACCAATTTATACTGATCGTATAAATGGCCACTTCATTTGGGATGTCCCAAGTGAGCATGAAGAAGGTTGTTCTTATTGTGATTATGATTTTCCTTGAGATTTCAAAAAAAACAAAAACTCAAGAAGACCATCCTGCAGCCCCCCTAATAGATCTTTTGATCCAGATGATGGCTCTTCTCAGGTGATGAGAAGATTGGTCAATAATGGAAAAAGAGATTTCTTCTTCCCATTTTCAATGAATCTTTGAAGATGCTAAATAGAGAAGGTTTTTGTAATCCTTCTCCAGAACCTATTTCAGTTGCTCCTGCAATTCCATGTTTTATGGCTTCATCCTCATCCAAGGTTCCAGATGTCAATTATAACAACGAATATCCTTCTTTAGCTCTGTATACTTCTAATTGTGGAGTTCCTTTTCAACTCTACACAAAGCAACTACAGTAAGACCTAATGGTTCTTCTGAGCCAGTATCAAATGCTGAAGAAGTCCTAAACTGACAAACAAGCAGCCATGTTGCGTAGAAACGCCATTTGATTAGGCAAGATGAGAAGCTAGACAGGATCCTACATGCTGTGGAGAAACATGATTATAAACTAGATCATGTTAGTAAGGGGATACAAGACCTCCATTAGGAGGTACTCAAAAGAATAACCAAATTGTTCCATCATTTAACCAAAAAAAAAGCTGAATTGATGGATTTAAAGTAGCAACTGAAAAGCATGCAAGATGATTTAAGGAATCCTCCTCTTGTTGAACCTCCAAGAAGGCCCTTATTATTTGATTCTCCCCCAAACTTGTTTAGGAGTACTCCAGAACTACCTCCATCAATAGGATTTATGGCCTCCACAAGAAAGTCTGCAGTTCCACTTGCTTTATCCATTTTTGAAGCCTATGAAGAAGCAAGAAAGACAGAAAAAAAAAAAAGAAAGAAGAAGCAAAATAATAGAGAAAAGCACATGCATTTGTCTTCTTTTCCTCATTTCCCAAAAGACAAGCCTCCCACAAAATTTATGGCCTCATATTTTCAAGACTCCCTAGATCCTTATGAACTTGAATCTCATAATCCTTTTGCAACATTGACAAAGGATACTTCATTAGAATTAGATTCATCCTCTGGAGTTTATAAACACAATTCTAGCTCTGAAGATTTAGATTATGTTCTAGAATCTAGCCCAAAAGGATCAAGTTTAGGACATGATGATATTAATCTTGATACTAGTTTAGCAAGTTCCATGAACAATTATGTCTCAAATTTGTCTACAGATTCAGAAGAGAATCAGACAGATATTACTACTATTCTGATGGCAGATCCAGCACCATAAAGACTCTCTTAGATGGAACAAGGTGAAGCATCTTGGGCAACTAATATGACTGATTCTTATTTTCAAGAAGGAGATGAAAGAGTAGAATTTCTTACACCTCGAGATGATGAACAAACCCCCAGGCCCAAAGGTGGTATGTGATTTACTTTTGATGATGTCTCAATTGAAAAAAGAAGGGAAAGCATCTGGAGATTAATGGATGGATTGACTTGCAACGATCCAAACCAGGATACAGCAAAGTGGCTAGCTTAAAAGAATTAGCCTCCAGATTTGTTGGATCACTGAGAGATTTGTATGATTCTCTTGGAGATTTAAGAAGAATCTAGTTCATCAGAGTTGCATACGAAGCAGCAGTTGCAGTTATCCACCATGCATTTGTTGGAGATTTCAAAATTTTCAGCAAAAAATGGAGCTTGAATTTTATAAGATGAAATGTTGTTCTTTGTGTTAGTTTTGTGCCCTAGCCCAATCATGTAAACATTGTCACTTGGTTTATTTAATAAAATGAGGCATTTTATTTCTATGAAATATTATTCGTTTTATGAAGATCATGAATGGTCTATTCTTCCTTATGTCATCAAGTGTGTGACTTGATAGTAAAACCATAAAGCCAAAAATGATATTATTCTAAATGTCTCTAATCGATCATTATCATGGGAATGATGATGAATTAAGATTAGTATGTTGCTAAGTAAGATAATCATGTTTTACTGATTATGGATATGAGATATCTGTTAGAATTGTGCCCTAGTCCAATCATTGATGTACATTGTCATTCAATTATTTAATAAAGAGGCATTTCATTTCTATGAAATATTATATGTTTTATGAACATAAAACTCCATGAATAGTTTATTCTTCCTTATGCCATCAAGTGCGTGACTTGATAGTAA
>CAODLS010309541.1:0-14897 GCA_948243855.1 Flueggea neowawraea
GCACAAACCTGCCACACGTGTTACATGCAAACAATAAGACACATTCCTGGAATGCCACTATTGAATATTAAGGACTTGACCAAACTTTAATAATCTGTAAGAACAAATGAACTAGTTAATAAGGAAAGAACATACATCTCCCTCATCCAATCGTACAAAGGCCCTCAACCTTTTCGACGAATTAACAGTCTTTCGCAGAATATTTGGACACCCACCTTCCACAACAGCTTGAATTTCGGGCACAGATAATGATCTACATCAAAAGATAGGTTAAAATCACTTGTAATCAGACTTCAATCTCGTTTCGTTGGTTGGTCTTTTATTATTTTTCACAACAAAAACATACAAGATTCATAATCATTATAGCCAATTCCAAAACCCTGAAACGCTAAAATGCCGAATCGCTAAAACAATAATGGCAGTTGAGAAATGAAAGGAAAAAGAATCCCGTACTTGAAAACATCGAATCTATCACGAGCAAAGCTAAGACAGGGGTCTTTCAACAGATTAATATCCTTGTAAACACCCTCACTCTCTTCACCATCTTTATTGAAAACCTCTTCAGTGAAGTACCCTTTAGACTTCAATTTATCAACGAAGTTCACCCACTCAGGCCAAGGGTGGGGTTGCCGGGTGGTGATGGCGGAATCGGCGGTGACAACAGTGGCGACGGAGGAGGAAGAAGAGAAGCCGTGGAAATGAAGGGTTTTGGAAAAGAGAAATGAAGGAGGGTTTAGAGGAGAAATGAGGGGTCTGTGAGTGGTTCCGCGGAAGAGTGAAGTGCCAAGGAACAGAAGTTTTGATGTTGACATGATTTTGTGGGTTTTGTAGTTGGAATTGGAGAGATGTTTAGGTTAGTGCGGTTATTTGAAATGGCGGTGAGGGAGGAAGAAGAAGGAGGCGGAGGTTTTGGGAGGGTTTTACGCTTCTGGTTGAGGATAGACCGTTTTCATATTTTTCTTTTCGCCAATTAAGCAGTGTTTTGCTTGGTAGAGTTCTGAAGGGAAATGGCTGATAGAACAATTGAACAAGGGCATAGTATATAGGGTAAGTTACACATAGGTCCCTTATTATTTTAAGTTTACAAAAATAACATGCTAATCATTTTTTCCCCAAAATTGAAATGAGCGATTTTTTTTTTAATTTTCATTTTGTATCCGCTTTCAAGTTTTACATGTCTTGTACACTTTCTGAGCATAACACTTTTTTTTATACATTATGCACACTCAATGTATACATTTAAATAAAATCATCTATTTAGTTGAATGACACATCAAGAGAGATGATCTTCAAGCAATCAAGCATAATCCAATGCAAATCATTGATAATCCACTAGATTTACCATAACCACAATGACAAACAATATATTATTAACCCATAATGCACATCTGTAGAATCTAGGATGAGGATTATCTCAAGTTATTGAATTTCTAACAACAGTATCCAGACTACAAGTGCATTAAGGTGTAGCTGACCTTTCAATTGACCCTTGAAGTGAGTTATATGAATTTGCCATTGTGTATAACACAACTATTGAAGCTGACTTTAATTGATTTTGAAAGAATGTTTATTTTCAATTTCATTACAATCTAAATAGTAAGAAGATAAACCCTAGTGTTGTTGCCTCAATTTCATCAACAATTAAAGAAAGAACACAAACGGTTGGAAAAATCGAACGATACCTTGAAATCTGCGAACACCAACAAAGTGAGGTCAGGTTGCTCTCCGAGGGAGTCTCCGACGCCAAAATCAATAAAAAATTTAACAAAACATAAGTATAAGAATTGAGTAGAAAAACTTCCTCTCCCCTCTATTTGCACATAATATGCATGTCTATATGTAGCATGACGGTGAATAAATGATCTTAATGTAATGTTTTGTAACGCTTCGTCATTGATGATAGTCTTCATAACGTTTTGTCATTGATGATGGTCTTTGTAATGTCACCGTTACAATTTAGAATTTAATAAGTTCAATGATCTTTTTTACTCATGTCTCATCAATTGCTCCCCAATTACTTGGCCAAATGACATTTGGGCGAGTGATTTCAGTTGAGTCTTAGTAGTAGTAGGAGTTGACTAGCTTGTTGAGAACGAAGTAGACAAATTGTCACGTGGGTTTATGACAATATGACTTGGGGTTTCACTTGCCACACATGCGTTCATGGCAATACCACTTGGAGTTTCACCTGCCACACATCTTAGGGAATAAGTTGTCGCGTGCTTTCATAACAATACTACTTGGAGTTTCACTTATCACACGTGTGTTCATGGTAATACCATTTGGGGTTTCACTTGCCACACATCTTAGCGAATAAGCTGTCGTGTGCTTTTATGACAATACTACTTGGGGTTTCACTTGTCACACATGTGTTCATGACAATTCCACTTGGGGTTTCACTTGCCACACGTCTTAGCAAATAATTTGTCTCGTGCTTTCATGGCAATACCATTTGGAGTTTCACTTGTCACACGTCTTAGTGTTTCATCATTAGTCAACATTCGATTTTCCATAGGCTTGATGACTATATGCAATGTTCAATTTTCCACTGTGTGTTTTCTACAATAAGCGCTCGATTTTCTGCAAGCTTTATGCTCCATTGTCACATTGCAGTCTATCCTTTCATCGCTTTTTTTCATAGTGAGATGTCGGTTTTCCGCAAGCTTTTCTACTCACTTCGCATATTTGGTATGTGAAAGGCCGATTTCTCGCAAGCTCTTTTCGTGTTGTGTAGTTAACCACTAAGCTTTTTTGTTCTTTTTACTAGAAAGATTATTATTATGCATTCTAGAATTTAGCTTGAAGAGAATTTTGAAGAAGCAATAAAAAAAACTAAGAAGTAAAGGCTATATTTTCATGCTGCAAGTATCATTTCCAGAATTTATCAAAAAATTCCTATTTCAATACTATCAATTGAAAGATAAGACAACAGTTTAATGATAAACAAGTAGCTATTAAGCATACCATAATACCATAAAACACAGATTGACTATGGGATTTCAAAGGTTAGGAATTCCAAATCATTGCAGCCAAAATGCCTCGAAAAAGGAATAAAGAAAAGAAGCTTTTAAAATGCTTAGTTGTATGGTTATACCTGAAAGCTTAAGATGAGGCCAAAACTCTTTGGGTGAAAAACATAAGAACTAAGCAGATAAAGCTATTGCATATGAATTTTCTCAAATTCAAATGGCATTACTCTCGAGGCTCTTTCTCTTCCTTTCCTTCAAAGATTTTTCTCAAGCATTTTGCTTCTCTGCAAGGTTTCCAACTTTCTAATACAACAACTAGAGCAAAAAAACAGGGAATGCAAAAACAACTCGAAAGCCTGTGAAAAGAACTTGTCATTTGTGCTACACATGCATGTACTCCATCAGGTCGAAGACCCAACGCACGGTAAATTTGCATTTCAAGCCCGATTTCTAAGTAATATCATGAATAAAATTTTTGATGGATTGAATCAGGACCTTACTGGAGAAGTTGGCACTGGTGGGTACATGGATATATTAGAAGGCTTCAATTGGCAGAAGATGCAAATTCAAAAAAAAAAAAATTGAAGCATATATTAATAATGGCATATTCCTAGAAATTGGAATTCCCAAGAACAGTTTGGAGGGTGATAATCCTCATGAAATAATATCGCAGCCAATAATTGACTCCCCATAAGTTCATGATTTCAAAAAGATGACAAGGAATTGCTAATTTAGCACAATGAAGTATTTTAGATTTGCATGCATAAAAAATCTTTGAGATTACAGCTGGTATAAAATATTCAGGCACAAAATAGATACAATATTACAACTCATAAATATCATTTGATCCTTTTTTTTGAGAAGTTAACTGTCTTCCGAATCAAACCTACCAAGAAGAGATAGTACAATTTTCAAAATAGATAACTCAAAAACCAAGCATATCTTGATATTAAAATAAAGACACAAAAGGCGTAACAACCATTGTCATGTAATGTTATACCAAGGTTGCATCGTGATTTTAAAAAGGTAAGTAATTAGCTCGGCATCCAAACAAAAAGGATCAAATGATTTTATCTAATCTAACAAATTAAATAACCCAGTTCATGATCACCATCAACCATTTAAGCTACACGAAAAAGTAATAAAATTACTTAATCGGGGGTCGCAAGTGAATCAATCTGTCAAGACCCGTTTTCGGACCATGACTGGTGTACGAGAGGCGAACAGTCTATGGAAGCCCGTCCCATCTCGTGCAAACTTTAGAGAACAGAACTTCTACCCAAATTCAGATTCAAATTAATAATTAAGCCATACTAAAAACAAACTCAAACCTCATTTAATAAAGTAAAGTAAAATATTTAATATATCATATACAGAAAATATTTGAAAATAAAATTATTTGTAATATCAGAAATAAGAACATGACCCACGAAAATTCAGTGTGGAGCATCTAACCAACATACAAATTTGGCCCGATCGGAAGGGCACTCATTGCCAAATCAAACAACGCCTCACTAAGCTGAAGTTGCCAAACAGTTACTGAGCTAAAAGTCAACCTGAAAATAGGAATAGAAATAGACAAAGAAAAGGAAGGGAGTAAGAACCCAGTGAGGGATAACACTTCAGATCGCCCCATACATGCCTCACAAAGAATGTTTTGAAAACAATTCGAAAATATCACATGGAGGTATAAGGAAGTATACAGATATGTACATGCCACATACTTAGTAGTGTTTCGAAAAAATCATTTCAAAAACATTCACAACAAGGCATACATCATGCATGCATACATTTAGGAACTAAGTAAAATCTTTCAAAAATATTTTTAGCTTTATCAAAGCTAGTATACTTTTTGAAATAAAGTGAAATCCTTCAAAAAAAAAACCTTTTAGTTTATCAGAAGTTCCAAAAAAAAAACAAAAGTCCAAAAACCTTTTAAGCTTTATCGGAAATTTCAGAGTAGAAGTCAAAAACCTTTTTAGCTTAATAAAAATTCCAGAATTAGAGGGTTTGCCACGTAAGCATGAAGTGTTGCCATAAAGGCAAGTAATGTCACACTGACGAGTATAGCCACTAAGGCACAGATTAGCCACTACGGCACTGAGTAGCCATTAAGGCACAAATATAGATATGTACATGGCCACTAAGGCGCAAATGTAGCCCTTTAGGCTATATCCAATGATGGATCAAAAACGAAATCAAAGCAATGTTTCCAAAAACATATGGATATATAAAATAATAATTTGTATTTCCAAAAACAGAGGAAAACCTTTTGCAAGCATATAGCATACAAAGCAGACAAACACTTATAAAAACAAAGTATAGAATTCATTTCAGAATGTACCAGAGGATAATAATATAATCACTCTATATTATTTTTACAAAAACAGTTCAACTTCCTCAAAAACATGAAATCTTTCTAACATAGTATAATTAATATTTCAAAATTCAAATAACTTTCCAAAAACAAATTTCATGACTTGCTAAAATTCAGAAAAATTTTCAGAAATAAATTCAAATCAACAAGTCCCTACGTAAGCAAATTTTATGATTTTTGATCCTTTAATTATTCAGGATTATATGCTATGGCCTTAGCACAACAAACATGTATAAGTTAGAGAGACACAACCTATGTGCCTGAAGCTGTCATCTACTCACTTGGATGCTGAGCTACTAAACTCCAAATCACTGACCACCGGTCGATGACTGGTCACCTCAGAAACCGAATTGAGCTGAGAAAGAATATTTTACAAACAAATCAAATTCGGTGGCTGTGACACAAAATATGCATGAAATGCAAATGTAGACTCAAATGCCATCAACGTTAGAAATCCTATTTCAATCGAAAGTCTAACACTCTCATTGAAATTCAGACCTGAATTTAAAATTACAATTCAGTCTCTAAATTTTTCAGAATTTACCAATCAGTTTCCAAAGCATTTCTATTATCAAAACAAACATCAGAATATTAAGAAATTGTATTTAGACACCAACCTTATAAAATATCAAGTTTAGTCCTTTTGAAAAATTACCTAAAAAGTTATTCTCTCAATTCCAGTGATAGAAATCGAATCCAAATAGCCACACTGATCACATTCAACCTCAGGAACTCAAATCTATAATTGGTTTCTCAAAAACAACTCAAAATCATCATAAATTAGCTCAAACCCGAACCAAACCCTAACCCATTCATAACAACCTCAAATATTTCAATTTTGGGCTTAATCTAGGTTCCTTTAACCTCAAACAGTTATAATATAACAATCTCTAACAATCATTCCAACAGAAATAAGCAAATCTGCCCCAAATATGCAAAATCTTCACCAACCGGACCCATTTATGAACAACCTCAAATATCCACTAATCAAGCTAAATCTAGATGTTTCTAGCTTCTATATATCATGATCTAACACCCTTTAACATCCATTTTGATAGAATCAATCAAATCTGAAACCCTAGGTCAAATCAGGCATTAAGATTCTAAAATTAAAAGCATGAAATGAGTGAAAAGAAGAGATTAGAATGAAAATCTTATCTCTAGAGATGTTTAGAAACATTGGGGAAGCAAGGACGAAGTGAAAGAATCGATCTGAGAGTGGGAAAGAGTGAAAATGATGAGTGACAGATGAAGGTTGGGTGAGAGGGTATTTAACCCACCTCGCTAAAACACAACATTTCACTCACTTGCAGCATTTCTAGGCACATTAACACACGTAGTACAACATCTACGCACGTAGAAGAAATTCAACGTGCATTGATCTCTTCACAGCGTACGTAGACTATGTTTAGCAACTCTCGGTTCAACCCAGATCATGATCTATGTGCTTAACTCCCTTACTACACACGTAGACGACCTACACAGCTCACAAACTAACCCAAATCATTCTCTACGTACATAGACCTCCCTACAATGCACATAGACGGCCTCCAGCATGTCCTATGCACGTAAAATCACACCTCAAAAGTGTTTTTAACTTAGAATCACAAATCCCATCTCTCTCGAAACTTAACAATACCAAAACTTGCAAGGGTATCATCTTAAAAGAACTTTAAACATTTCCAAACACCCCAAACATCACCTCAAAGGGTATCATCTTAAAATAACTTTAAACATTTCCAAAATCCAGCATGTCCTATGCACGTAAAATCACACCTCAAAAGTGTTTTTAACTTAGAATCACAAATCCCATCTCTTTCGAAACTTAACAACACCAAAACTTGCAAGGGTATCATCTTAAAAGAACTTTAAACATTTCCAAACACACCAAACATCACCTCAAACATTCAAGAATCAAATTGGAAATGAACTAAGATCATTCAAAATCGATCGACGTTCCACTGGGAACCTTGTCGGAACTGGTTGGAGCACTATAGAAGATTGATCGAAATAGGTGGGATATTACACAATCAGCAATAGAGTTGCCTTCTCCGCCGGCCACAACTTGACCAACAATAAGCATGACTCGTCGTTCATTTCCCCACAGATGGCGTCAATTGTTGTTGCCTCGATTTTAACAACAATTAAAGAAAGAACAAGAACGGTTGGAGAACTCGAACGACACCTTGAATCTGCAAACACAAACAAAGTGAGGTCGGGTTGCTCACTGAGGGAGTCTCTGATGCCCAATTTAGTAAAGAACTTAAGAAAACATAATTACAAGAATCGAGTAGAAAAACTTCCTTTCCCCCCTTCCCATTTGCACATAATCCACATGTCTATATATAGCATGACGGTGAATAAATGATCTCAATGTAACGTTTTGTGACATTTCGTCATTAATGATAGTCTTCATAATGTTTTTTCATTGATGATGGTCTTTGTAACATTTTGTCATTGATGATGGTCTTTGTAATATCACTGTTATAATTCAGAATTTAATAAGTTCAATGATCTTTTTACTCATGTCTCATCACCTAGATTACCTAATTCTCAACTAAAACCAAAATACATTACATCAATAATAGCAACACTAACAACTATTAGCAATAGATCTAAAATCCCATCGTTTTACCATACATGAAGGGCACTACACATACCTTCGTTGCTGATTGAGGTGATGCTTCTCATTACAATGAATGTGAAGACTAATATCTGAAACTAGTTTAGTTTGACAAAGCAACAGATGTAATCTTTCTTTGATTACTGGTTTTCAAGTCAAAAGAGACAAATTTTAAAACAATCTCACATGTGAAATAGTTAGGGTTGCTCACGAGATTCAGATATTTTTTAACTGAACCGAATATTTCAGCAAAAAAGAATCGAATCAAAGAGAATCGATACTTTTAACTTTTCTTGAACTAAACCATTCCAAAGTTTATTAAGCCAGACAATTACGGTTTTTAGACAATATCAGTACCGAGAATTGTCCTGAACCAAAAAACCAAAACTAGTGCCGAAATATGTATGTAGTTGTTATATAATATATAGAAACGAAACATTGAATAAGCCCACTAACGGACTAATTCAACTTAGTGAATGAGCCTACACTAATCAAAAAGCAAAGCAAGGAGCCTACTAATTATTTTGTCATGATAGAATCCTACTCACACTTCACTCCTTTCTTCAGTCACATTTGTTTTGTCTACCGAAACCGTAGTTCTCTTCTCTCTCACTCATTTATCATTTCGTGTGAAACCTTCGCCCTTTCTCTCTCTATCTGTGATCATTGCTTCCTTTAATTGGGTTCAGTTTGACGACTGTGAGATGCTATCTGTTCTAGGTTGTTGTTAGATACACTACATGCATGGGGTAAGTTTTTCTTGATCTTCTTCTAAGATTTGGACTTCTTGATGGTTTTTGCTAGTGGGCGTTGCTTTTCTTGAGCTTTTATACATGTTTGTGAAGCGGAATCTATAGTCTTTATTTTTTTAAATTCATATACTGATTCAAAAGAATTAGACTCCATATTTTAAATTATGTGTTCCCCAAATATCTTGTGAAAAAGCAAGAATCTTTGGTCTTTAATATCCAGTTCTTGCTAGCTTATCTGTAAAATGGGTTAGATGTCCGATTTATGGAGTCATGTTCCCTGCTTTTTTAGTGTCTGAAGTATTAATTAACTGAGCTTAGTGTTGCTCAATTAAGTAGCTTTATCGAATTTCTCAGTTAGGTGTTGAAGTTGATGTCAATTTTCCTTATTTCAGTATTCTTTGTTTTGTTGTTCTTTCTTGCAGGGCATGTAATTGGGATCATCCTTCTAAAGAATCAAATACTAAAACACTTGAGAGAGACTGGTAGAAAATTAAAGATGAGCAAGTTTAAAATTAGTATATAAATTTCAGTTATTTGCCCTATTTATTTTGAATTAAATTAATTAATATTGTTTCTATGTTAACTTAGATGAAACAATCAAACAACAAGCAGAAGCTACATCAACTTGTAGACAAAATATCTCAAATGATATGTGTCCACCACTTTCGGGAGGAAAAACTCAAAGTACTGCCAAATCGTCTCATCCTCCAGTCACGGTTGGTTCTTCAAATTGGGATCCAAAAGAAAATGAAGGTATATATCAACCTCAAACTCAAAATATAGGTTTAGAGTTTGGGAAATTTTTGAGATATTGTTGGATTAAGAGGAAAAGAAAACTAGTAAGGTAGTTTGTATTTGATGTAAAAAAGATTATTTGGCGAAAGGTAACCAAGGCACTTCAGGTATATGAAAACACTTGAGAGACTTGTAGAAAATTTTTATACAAAAAAGAACTAGTTAAAGCACATAAAAGTAACGATAAATCGCAATCAACATTAAATTCAATAAAGGTACTAATTATGAAGATAATAAGTTAACTTGTTAGGGCTTTTGATCAAAAACTGGCTAGGGAGGCCATAGTGAAGATGATCATAAAGGATGAATTACATTTAAGGTTGTTGATAGAAATGGGTTTAAGGAGTTTTGTGAAGCTAGTGTACCTTAATTTCAAATTCTGTCTAGGCACATTATTGTGAGATATTGTTCTTCTTTATTTGTGAAAAGAGAAGAAGAAACTGATTGATAGCATTTCATGTCACGATCAGAGGCTTTCATTAACTAATGATACTTAGATAAACATGCAAAATTTATTTTATATATGATTGACTGCTCATTTTATTGATTCTTATTGTAGTATGCATAAAGGAATTTTGAATTTTTGTGTCGTTAAAAGTCATATGAGAGTTAATATTGAAAATGCTATTGAGTTTTGTATGAATGAATGATGTTTGAAAAAACTAACATGCATTACTATTGACAATGCGTCCGATAGGGAAGTTACAATTTTAGGAGAATTGATAGGTACTTAGATGAGCTTCTTGAAAAGTTTAGAACTGATTTTGATCTTCTAAATTGGTGGAAGATAAATGAGGTAACATTTTCCAATTTGGTTAAAGTAGCGAATGATGTTTTACTATTCAAGCATCAACCGTAGCTTTAGAGTCTGCCTTTAACATTGAATGGAGAACTTTGGATGAGTTGAGGAGTTCTTTAGCTCTTATTATAACTAAAGTTCTTACATGTTTACAAGAATGGTTGATAAGCTCAAATAAGCCTATTCAAATTGAAGAACTACAAAAAATAAGACTCATGTGGCCTTTTTTTTTGTGGTTAAAACGACCCACAAATAGCTTTGGGGTGGTTTCCACAACTGCTTCATGTTGGATCATGTGTAATCAACATTTAGACCCTTCCATGTTTTGACAATGAACAAAAGTCAAGAATTGAATCTAAACTTGTTGGAAAGGTCGGAGTTGCGAAACTAAGCTCTACAAGTGAATAACGTACGTTACAGAGAAGATGGAGTATGTAATCTGGGACTTACATGATCAACATACGTCAACACAATCACAACATACGCAATGGAGCTGCAATGTACGTAAGCAAGGTGCAACGTACATAGAAATTGTGCTGAATGCAAACAGAAGTTGTTGGAATGCTGAAGGACAAAATAACGTACGTTAGACATATATAATGTACGCTAAGGAAGATGAAACTTGATCAATGTACATCAAGGAAAGAACAACGTATGTAAAACTGGAGAATGTGTAGATAACATACGTAGGCTTCAGGCCAACATAAGTTAAAGTGGTTCCAAAAAGCTGAAACAACATTAAATACACCCCAACGGCTAGTTACTTCACTCTAACAGTCATATGGCTTAGAAAAACTATAAATACATCAAGAAATGGAAAAGAAATGGTTGAAAAATATTAGAAATCATTGAGCAAAAACTCCTATCAATTTTAACCATAAAAAATACCAGAATCAAGCTAGAGAACAACTTTCAAGCATCAAGTTTATAAATTCAACTCTAGCGTAGAGCTTCAATATCTGTAAACTCTTTGTAAACACTTTGGATGTGAGAAAGATTTGTTGTGAACCTAATAAAACAATATTGTGAGGGCTTTAGAGGTGTGAGTCGAGAATCAACCTTGTGTATGCCTTAGAGGTGTTGAGCCACAATCAACCTCGTTGTATTGACTTTGTTAGATTGAGTCGGAATCAATCATCGTTATAGTAAAAATTCTATGTGGTGAGACTTAAGTAGTTGACGTAAGTAAAGTTGGCTAAATCACTCTAAATTAGTAGTGCTCATTTTTTCTCTTCCTTTCTCTCAAATCATATAAAGGACCAAAAATTCTCCAACACTCCATAACCGCCCTATAATGACCGTCTCCATGTCTGTAAAGGTGGTTTTTGGGTCTACTGAGGTAGGGTGTAATAGTGGGCTGGTTTTGAGAGTGATTTTCATTTTTAGTTGTATACTTTGGGGGCACTTTCAACTGCCCTAAAATGTCCCAACACTATTTTTAATTTTAACTATAGTCGGTATCATTAAACCTGGAAGCATTTACAACTTCGAATAATGTTTGCTTTACTCTTATAAATTTAGTATACAAGAGATGTAAATGGTACTATATATATATATGAACACATACCAAAGCAAACAAAAACTTCTATGTATTTGCCTAGATTCAACCTAATTTATAAAACAAGTGTAATACATTTTGTGGCACAAAATGAATCTTTTCTCATGTTTGGGAGTTGCTAATGATAAAAGATCAACAAACCAAGTTCCCTTTTTGTACTAATGTGGTGGTTGCTCCCTTGAATACGAGCATGTATACGTTAGACCTCTTGATCACTTTCACTTGCCTTTTACATCCTGCCATCAACTAAAGGATCCTTTGTTTCTGTTAGCAAATAACTTAAATTCTATGAATTTGTAAGTCCTAGTAATTTTAAAACTATAAGCTGAAAAAACAAAAGTAATATAAATAAAGTAAACATACAAGGACCTGTTTCTAAGGAGGTTATGGAGTCTAATGATAAAATCTTCTTGCTCCAAAAAGATGCTTTGCTGCATGTTAGGACTTGGGTAATTGTGTAGCAGTTAACTAAGGCTGAAAATGAATGGCAAAAAAAGCGACAAGCTTAACAATGTAAAGCAGAAGTCAAATGGTCATTAAGTATTCGAATTATTTTTTAAAAATGCAGCTCATAAACCAAGAACAAGGTCGTATCGAGTTCTATTACACAAAAGAACATGCCACCTTTACTTGAGCACAATAATCAACTAGTTATATTCATTTAATCCAAAAAAAATCACGTTCCATCAAATAGATGCAACCAATTGATAAGAAACGAAAAGTATAATTTTGTACCAAACATATTCAATAAAGTCATAAGCTAGAACAGGACAGATCTTATAATGCAAATCAAGATTGCCAATTAACAAAAGAAGTATTTCAATGAAGTAACAAGTTTTCAGCTTCGAAATCGTTAGTCAATGGTGAAAGTAACCATAATCCATAGAGAACGCAACATTCACAGTTCACCCAATAGCAGATCCATGAAAATAAAAAAGCTAAAAATGAAGTGAAGGATTCAAGAAAAATATCAGAAACTTGGGCATTTGTAGTTGATTGAAAGCATCAACCTTCTCAAAACGCACCATTTGATAGTGAGGAAGTGGAACTGACTTTTGAATGAGATGGAAGAGAAAGAGATTTGTTTTGATGGTTAGGAAGTGGAACTGACTTTTGGAAGTTGATGGAAGTAGCAGATCCATGAAAGTAAAAAAGCTGCCATTTTTGTTTTATGAAAGAACTAATTAGTTATACATCATATCCAAGTCATAAAGAGCTCTATTGATGTATATATTTAAATTAGGCAATCGTTTATTTAGTTTTTCTGATTCTTTTTGGCTCTTTGATATATTCTAAGCTTGTGAATGTGAATTTTATTAAAAAAATTTATATCCAATTGACTTCTTCTTTTTTATAGAAATTTTGATGTTACTGTGTCACTTAGTTCTTTTCAAGAAAACCATATTGGAGTAGTACAGATATGACAAATTTGGGTAGTACTACAATGAAGACTCACAAAAGGAGTCTTCATTGAGGACTTGAGTTACTTAATTTAATCACCGTTTACTTAATTTTAATGGATGATTACTTAATTACAGCTCTAGGAGTTACTTAATTTTGAATGTCGTTACTTAATTTGACCACCAATTACTTGATTTTGATCGGTTACTTAGTTTTGATCAATTATTTAATTTTGTGGTAAATTAAGTAACCATTGCTTAATTGCTGTTGAAGTTACTTAATATGAGTGTCAATTACTAATTTACTAAAAAGTACTCATTGAAAACTCCTTTTATGAGTTCTCATCATAGTACCATCTACAAATTTGACTCTATTATTATTCCCCATATATAGATTACAAGTTGCCATGAACTTAAATAATTTTATTATACTAAAAGCAACAAACAAAAATAATGAAGAAATAATTAGTGTCTTATTATACTTAAACACTTGTCGATACTAATGCTATCCTCATTTGAACAGAAAGGAATTTATGGAGGCATTGTAAGTTGGATATGTTCTTCATGTGAGCATGATTGGTCAATCCGGTGTCTGCCAAGATTTGGAACAATTTAGCTTTGCTATTATGTATTTTATTAACTGCTATATTATTTTCTACTTTAATTGTATTGTTTTTTTTAAACAGGAATGAGATGCTTCATTGATTGTAAGATGAAGAACAGAATACAAAGCAGAAGTTAGAAAAAGAGCAAAAGGCCCACCCCATGTACACTAATCAGGTAATGCAACTGCAGATCTAGCCATATAGTGGGCAAGTAAATTAGATAAGCAATGATTAAACTCGACTTTAACAAAACTAAGGCCAAAAAGAAACAATCTACAATCAGCAAAAACAACCCCAAAATAGGAATCATCCTCCACCAAGTTATTAATAGCTTCCACAAACGACAGACAATCAGAAGCAATAATAATTTGTTTGAGATCAAGCTCTTTAACCCAACTTAAAGCTTCCCTGATGCAGATAGCTTCTGCTACTTTAGGATCAACAAAGGAAGGAAGGCATTTGTAAAAACAGATTTCACAATGCCACTTGAGTTCCTAATAATGCCACACATACTCGTAATGAAGGATCAGTATTAAACTTAAGCCAATCCTCATCCGGTGGGCACCAATTGACCGCAGTAGGAGGACTGGAACCAGAGGCAGTCCCACCTAACCCAACACCAATCCCAGCAGCCAACCACTCCGATTTCTTCAATGCATAGATGTTGACTACAACTTCAGGATGTTTAAAACAGTTCTTCCAGACCACCTGATTTCGGTGCCACCAAAGTGACCAGCACAACCAACAAAACCACTCCAGCTCGCCACAAGAGAACTGCCCCATTAAAGTTTTAAACCAGTTAATAAAAGAATCACCCGAGAAATCCTGAATATTGATCGTTCTAGCAAAACATCAATCCCTGAAAAAGTGAAGAGTTGATTCAATCCCCCACCCACATAAAGTTATGCGTCCTTTTTATTACGTCTCTTACTTACCATTCAACACTGAAGTGTCATCCAGTTAAACAGATGTATCATGCATGTCATGCTGGTGGAGTTTTATTGAAATGTTTTAGATAG
>CAODLS010309599.1:0-11332 GCA_948243855.1 Flueggea neowawraea
TATGAGATATGGCAAATGGATTTCGAAACTGTTTTCCTAAATGGAAACCTCCTTGAGGATGTGTATATGACACAACCTGGGGGTTTTATCGATCCTAAGTATCCTAATAGGGTATGCAAACTTCAAAGATCCATTTATGGATTGAAGCAACCATCTTGAAGTTGGAATCTCTGTTTTGATAAAGCAGTCAACGAATTTGGATTCATCAAGAATGAAGATGAGCCTTATGTACACAAGAAGGCTAGTGGGAGTATGATAGTTTTCTTAGTGTTTTATGTTGACGACATTTTGATCATTGGACATTACATTCCAACATTGCAGAGTGTCAAGACTTTGTTAGGAAAGTGTTTCACAATGAAAGACTTAGGTGAAGCTTCACAGATCCTAGGGATACAAATCTATAGAGATAGATCTAAGAGGCTAATTGGAATAAGTCAAAGTGTGAAGATTGATAAAGTACTAAAAAAGTTTAGCATGTTGAATTCCAAGAAAAGAATGATTCCTATGGTTCTTGGAAAACCATTAAGGAAGGCTAACTATCCTACAACAAGGCAAGCCAGAGATTACATGAGTAGGATTCCATATGCTTCTGTTATTGGATCTATCATGTATGACATGCTCTGTACATGCCCTGATGTTGCTTTTACTTTAAGTTTGACTAGTAGATTTCAGTCTGATCCAGGTGAAAGTCATTGGACCGCAGTTAAAACTATCCTTAAGTACTTGAGAAGAACTAAGGATGTTTTTTTGGTTTATGTAGGATAGGAAGGCGAACTAGTCCTCAGTGGTTACATTGATAATGGATTTTAGTTTGACCATGATGATCTTTGATCGCAATCTGGTTATGCGTTTTGTTTGAATAGAGGTGCAGTCAGCTGGAGAAGCTCCAAGCAGAACACCGTGACCGATTATACTATAGAGTCTGAGTACAAAGCCGCGTCAGATGCTGCAAAGGAAGTTGTTTGGCTCAAGAAGTTCATTACTAGTTTGGATGTCATCCCAAGCATCGCAAACCTAGTAGACTTATATTATGATAACAATGGGGCCAGTACTCAAGCCAATGAGCCCAAATTACATCAAAGAACGAAAGACATAATTAGACGTTTTCACCTTATTCGAGAGATTATCGAGAGAGGTGATGTCAAGATATGCAGAGTTGATAATAGTGAAAATGTAGAGGATCCTTTGATAAAGGCTCTCCCAGAACCAAAACGTGAAAGACACATCAGGTCTTTAGGTATTAGGTTCATTCTTAATTGGGACTAGTACAGGTGGGAAACTGTTAGTTTTAGTGCCCTAGTCCAAGCAGTTATGTACATTGTCATTCAATTCTTCATTTAATAAAGAGGCATTTCATTTCATATCTATGAAATATTATATCCATGAATATTTGATTCTTCCTTATGTCATCAAGTGTGTGACTTGATAGTAAAACCATAAGGTAAATGGAATACTATTCTAAATATCCTTAATTGATTATTATCATGGGAATGATAATAAACTGAGGTTATTATGTAGCTAAGAGGATAATCACATTTTATTGATTATGGATATGGGATGTCACTTAGAACATAGATACATGTTGGGAACATGTATTGAACTAGCCCGATATGAAAGCATTTCATGGAGTAATGTCACAAGTAGCTTTCATGCAGTGGTGATATTTGATTCCTCTGACCAAAACTCACTATCGACTCCTACCTGAGGAATCACATATTTTGACTTAGTCAAACGTTATCTATAACAGGGTAACAATAAATTCTATGATTGGATATGTGATGAATCTTGTAGAGGAGTGATACTGAGAGTGACAAATTTGTTCCTCCTAAGAAGAGTGATATCTTTAGGCCACTTGATGAGTAGGATTGATGGAATGTATGCATACTTGAATGAATTGATAAAGGGTTATCAATGTCATTTGTTATATCAATCCACTTGTGATCAAGAAACACATTAAGCAATACATGGTTAATATATGACCATGTCTTATGCTTAAATGAGATATCATGAGACAAAAGGACCAATTATCAAACTGTGAAAGGCTAACTCGGATCACCGACATCCACTTAATTTTGGGATGCCATAATGTATTACTAGATACTGCTTATGGACTTTGGGCCCAAGTTCTGGGATAAGGCCCATTCCCAATTTCAAGTGGGCCTATTGGGTCACACACAAGAACGAATTGGAATGGTTCACAAATATTCCCTCTTGCAACGATCACACAAGTTTAAATTTGATATAAGAAATTATCCATTAATGTAATGAGCTTTTAATATAAATCACTAATTATTAAGATTAAGCATGTTTGAGTATGTTATTATATGTGACATAATTTCGGCCCATGTAGATTAATAAAAGAGTGATTTATATAATGATAATGTATCACGTAATTAAAATTCCAATAACATTAATAAACCCTAGGCAAAATTCGGAACACATTCCTATTTTTTAGAAAAAATTATGCACACTCCTATGTTTTAGGAGTCTTTGTTCTTATGTGATAAAGAGTTCTTATTCTTGTAGGACATGTAAGAAGAAACCTTGCAAGCTTGAACTAGGGTTTCACACATCTATGTATATATGTGTGTGTGTGTGTGCATATTGTAGGCCGTTTATGAATGCTTTTTGAAGGCCATTGCAGAATTTTTTGAGTGTAACATAAAGAGAGAAAATTTGCGAAAGCTAGAATGGTGATTATCGGTACTAGTACACCCAACCAATTCAAGGAGGTTCGTTCATGTGGATACCTTTACTCATATTTTCCAAAAGGCAACGTGGGAGAAAAGGGTTTTGAGTTTTGTACTAAAAGCCACACCAGTACTCTGTTCAGTCATTCACTCTAACATCGTGTTTTAAGGTAAAATACGCTAACCCTAATCGTATATATCGATGTTTATGGATGCTTGGTGGAATTCTAGATTGAAAATTTTTGTTATTTTCACTGTCATCTATGCTTATGAATGTCATAAACTTATTCATGAATTCCAACATATAGAACGTGCATAGCTTTACTATTTTAATTTTTTTGTAAAATCATCAAAATTCAAGAGTTTAGATGTTAACCAAAACTGGTTTTTCTAATGATGACAAAACATTGAAAGAACTTACACTCCCTCTCAAACAATGCAACCATTTTTAAATTACTTAAAGTCAATGTGAACAAAAAAATTGATCAAAGTTGTTAAGCCTTGTCCTTTTGTTAGCACACAATTTATAATCATATTATATCATATTTCATAGCATCAAATTATATCGTATATCAGAGCAAATAAATTTATCAGATTAGAGCATAATTATCAATAACACAACTCAACAACAAACTCTTGTCACATTTTCTCCCCCTTTTTGTCATAATCAAAGAGATAATTACGAGCAAGTGAACACAAAGTGAATTTCTCATTATAGAGTAGATATATATACAAGGAAGATAAATATGATGCAAAAGTGTATGCATGAGAACAATGTGGATCCTATGCTAGGAGAATCACTTTGTTGAGGTGGAAGGCTGGGAATCTTGATCCTATAGTTCTTGCACCACTCGAGAAATAACGTTTGCCATATCTTGCATGCTCAAAGTAGGTGCAGCCTCTCGAATGGTTTTTTTACCACAATGATGCACAATAATAGTTCAAACAACGATTCCTTATCATCATCATCATCTGATAGTTCAATTACTTCAGGAATGGGAGGCAAACTGTCAAGGATGGCTTTTTTCTTTCTCCAGCAGCTGTTTCAGTGCCTTGACCCTTTTTCTCCTAAGTCTTTCACGTGCAAGATCAGCAGGACTGATTTCAGGTTCAGGTGCTGGTATGGGTTGAGGTGGAGGACCTGATTGAGGAAAAGTAAACGTTGAGTCTAAAGAGCCACTAGAATCACTGGAGTCATAATCAGAGGAAGAGGATGATACTCTGAAGGCCTTGTCCACAAAATTTTTCATGAAGTCTTCCCTCATTTTCTTTAACTTCTCGAGATCCTTATAAATTTGGCTTTTTCTCTGAGAATATGAAAAGGGTTGTGATTTTTTCTTTTCTGATATGTACTCTAGGGGCACAGTAGTAGGAATCTTAGCTTAAGGTATTTCCTCTTCCATCGGCACTTTAGTTTCAATTCTTTCCTCTACCATTGGTACCTTAGTCTCAGTTTGTTCCTCTTGCAATGGCACCTCTATGTTAGTTCTGTCCTCTGGCAACGGAACCTCAGGCTCAGTTCTTTCCTATCTGCCAGAGGTATCTTAGCTTCCATCGGTGGTGCTTCAAACATTTCTTTATCATCAAATTTTTATGGTTCAGTGATTGGTTCCTCGAAATTTTTTGCCTTAGCTTGATTCTCATCCATAGCCTGCTCAATTAGATCAACTGGTTCATAGTCATTCCCAGCTGATTCTTCTTATGGTTCTTCAAATTTATAGGATAGTTCCTATTGAGCTTTAGTTGTTTCAGTTTTGAGCTTAATGGTCATAGGAGGTTGAGGATCATCATTCTCTTCAGTCTGTGGACTCTTCATCAAGGTCACCAACTATATGCTTGTATAGTTAGAGAATCTTTTGTGCTTACTCAAGTGTCATCTCGTTCTCCACTTCCTCAGTTGTTTTCTCTGTTGGAAGCTCTTGAGGACTTGGAGTATGCATTCTTGGTGAGGAAACAACTGCCTTTTCAGCTTTGAGACTCTTAAAGGTAGTGAAATTTACTTGAAGCAATTAATCAGTGTTTCAACGTTTTCCCTAGTCTTAGCTTGAAATGCCTCCAATGCTGCTTTGAATTCCTAAAAAAATGCCTCAATTGATCAAGTTGGCCACTGCTAATAAAGGTCTGCTCTCTCCTTTGTGACCCCTTTCTAATTTTTGATTCCTCAACCACAAATTATGCCTCAGACCTTTTTGGCAATTTTCTCTTTGCTTCAAAGGTTTTCTGAATGAAAATCATCTCATATAGCTTTGGGTTTTTTGACTCAACACTTTTGTGGAACATTTTATCATCCTCTTTGATGTATGGCTGGAAAACATACCATTTTCCAATTGTTCTATATAACTCCATGTTCCTCATAGATTTTGTCCCAATTTTCCTTGATGCAATCACTTGCCGTGAGTCAAAGCCATCCAAATTTACCTTTAAGAACTGAAAAATGCAAGTGAGATGACTATCGAATAGCATGCTCCCTTATCTCTACCTATCCAGAGCTGTAAAGGTAGGAAGATTGAAGTCTTCGAGCTTATCCAAGATCTAGTCAACAACTATCCAAGAAATATTTACTTGTTCTCCTTTTATCAACATATACACGGTAATTTCATCTTCGTTTGTGGAAGTAGATTGGGTCTGTGACTTTGGTTGAAGAATCTTGGTGAACGCCGCGGTATGGATCATCTTCCATTTTACCCCAACATCATTTTGATCTAGCAGCTTGACATCCTTATCTGGTTTCACCACTCCAAAATGATCAAACATATATTCTCTGCTTTTAGTGGTGTCAACCACAATTGTATTTCCTTCCATATCAATATATTCTTTGACACCCTTCTCATGTTTCACTCTAATTCCAACTAGAGGTAATCTGAACAACTTTGTTGAGTAGCCTTTCATCAATGACAAACTCAACATCGTCACTCTACTTTGCACCCTGATAAACATTCATTTATACATGTTTATGCTATTTGCTTCTTATTGTTTTGAGTATAAATTGGATGTTATTTGTGAGTTTCATTACTTTAACCATTCATTTTTGTGTGTTTCAGCTAATGTGATGGTGTCCCGGAGTGAAGGAACGAAAGTAAGCATAAATAGATCTTAAACAATCATTTATGTGGCTTTTGGGATAAGACAAAGTCGTCTTTAAAGAGCACACGACCATGGCTTGACATGAGATGACCGTTTGGTGGCTTATGTGCATTGTTTTCCATAAAAAATGAACACACAGATGGGATTTGATCGGGCATGGCCGAAGGGGTAGGACCGATTAATAACTGTCTGAGTAACAAGACCTTGTCACTTAGTTCGGTTTAGGGGGATGCAACATCTAGGTGCCACTTTCCATTGATTGTTCTATCCTCTTAACTGCGTGTGTTTGTTTTTGCGTTGAATTCCATTTATTTTATCTATTCAATAGCACTTAATTTGTCAGTTAGATAATAGAGGGATAACAAATAGCTAATAATTGTAGTCTTTATGGGATACAAGACTCATTACTTATAGGTCCACTAACTATAGATAATAGGTGCTTTTGCCTTATTCTGTAGCTGTAGGCCAAACTGATACCAAGTTCTTGGTACTGTTGACAGGGACTAGGATATTAGGAAATCTTAATCTTTATTAATCTAGTCATTTTATTTATTTATTTATTTTATTTTGTTTATTTCAATTGTTTGTTGATATTTTTTTTTTGGTTTTAATATCCCTCTATTCGGAATTACTCTTGGGTCTCTTGTGTTTGTTGTTATTTTAGGATCCTTTTAGTACACGACCCGAGGGAATCCCTCTGAGTTGATTGAATCCAATCCTAAAATTGAGAGAACAGTGTTACAAAACCTCATAAATAGACTTAGGGAAAGGGTTGATGAAATAGACAGAGAAAGGGAAGCAAACATGAATAATCAAGGTGCAACAGAGCAACCTGGCAGAGGAGCATAACCTATAAATGTAGCGGCTCAACCTATGACCATGTTAGGCTATGTTAGAACGAATTTGATGGGGATAACAACTAGCATTGTGAGACCGCCTGTTGCAGCTAACAATTTTGAGATCAAGCCAAATATTATTTAGATGGTGCAACACTTTGTACAATTTGAAGGGTTGCAAGATAAGGACCTGAATGCTCATTTGGTCACTTTTCTGGAGATCTGTGATATATTTAAGATTAATGGGGCCTCGAATGATGCAATTAGGTTGAGACTATTTCCATTTTCATTAAGGGGACGAGCTAAGCAGTGGCTAAATTCTCTACCAAAGGGTTCGATTACTACTTGGGATCATATGGTAGAGAAGTTCTTACTGAAATACTTCCCACCTGCCAAGACTGCAAAGCTCAGGAATGATATTTCCTCCTATGTATAGATTGAGTCAGAATCACTGTATGATACGTGTGAGAGATTCAAAGAGTTATTGAGGAAGTGTCCGCATCACGAGCTATTTGTTTGGCTGCAAGTTCGGACATTCTATAATGAGTAGAATCCAAGCACCAGACAGATCATTGACGTTGTAGCTGGAGGAACGTTGAACAATAAAACACCAAGGGCTGCACAAGAGTTGATAGAGGAGATGGCCATGAATAATTATCAATGGCACACAACACGAATGAAGCCGTCGAAATCAGCTAGGTTGTATAATGTGGACGTAGTAACAGTTTTCGCCATGTAGATAGAGGCTTTAAGTAAGAAGATTGAAGGACTTTCCACAGTCCAACAACCGATTCAAATTTCATGTTGTGAGGCATGTGGGGATGACATAAAAGACAGGAATATGTTGAGGCCGTGAACCATGTGGGGCATGGAAGCAATCCTCAAAACAATCCTTACAGCAACACTTATAATCCAGGGTGGTGGAATCACCTGAACCTATCATGGAGAGGTCAGAATCAGTAGAGACAGAATCAAACACCTGGGTTTTGGTAGCCACAGTAGCCGATGAAGCCAAACTTTGAGGAGTTGATGAGCAAGTACATTGAAGCTTCTGAAAAAAGGTTCACACATATTGAGACTATTTTGATGAATCAAGGGACGTCAATCTGAAATCAAGAGGCTTCTCTCCACAATTTAGAGAATCAGATAGGGCAAATAGCTATGCTACTATCTCAAACGCAATCGGGCTCCTTACCGAGCAACACTACAACAAATCCTAAGAAGCAGGTTCATGCTATATTTGTCAATGGACTTGATTATGGCAATGTGGAGGTAATAATGGAAGAAGAAAAGGCTCAAAACAAAATTGAGCTAAATAAGGTAGAACAGGTTAAGCCAAAAAAGGTTCTTCGTGAGTACATGCCTTGGATTCCTTATCTTGCAGAACTTTTCATGAGGGAGCATGTGCAAGCCGCCTTGAGTGATATTGAGAAGCTAATTGCCAAACCCAAGAAACCATTACCTGTAGCTGAGGCTGAAAAGAAGAAGAAAAGTTCGAACTACCTCAGACATCACCTAAGCTACCGGCGAAGCTAAAAGACCCAGAGAGTTTTTTTATCCTTCTTGCTATTGGTAGTTTAGACATTGATGATGCATTGGCTGACATAGGAGCTATTTTTTAATGTGACGTCGCATGATTTGTTTGAAAATTTGTACTTAGGAGAACCCACACCGACTAAGGTGCATGTACAATTAGCTGATAAATTTGTTGTGCATCCAGATGCATTATAGAGAATATTTTGCTGAGGGTAGGAGATTTGACGTTTCCTATTGATTTTGTCCTCCTTGATATGATGTGTAATATGGAAATGCCTTTGTTCTTAGGATGACCATTCTTAGCTACTTCTAGGTCTATTGTTGATGTGTATGATTGGGTGTTAACCCTTAGAGTCAAGGATAAGTGTGTTGAAATTAAGGAATCTAAGGTTCAACACCATTCTAACTCACATTCTATTGCAAAAAAAGGTTGTTTTTTTCTAGTATGGTGTATGTACCTAACAAGGAAGAGTCAAGTTATGCACCCAAGGTTCATGAAACGGTGCCTAAAGTGAAGAAGAAAAGGCAAAAAATTCGGAGAAAGAAAACCATGAAAGAGACGCTTGAGCCGTTGCAACCAAAAGCCTACTCAACAGCGATGTGTCATCCCATACGGTGCATTAAAAGTAACGAGGTGAATCAATTCAATATGCTAAGGTTTGGAGTTAGTGTGAATGCCCCATGATAGATCTTACTCAGTAACGTCTAGCTTGACTTTTTTATTTTGTTTGATGTTTTCTTTCTAGTTTTGTAGGGCTTCTCATAGATTTGACGGAGATCGCGCTAAGACTCAACTCTATAAACTCATTTTCAGGGAAGTTCGAAAAAATTTTTGATCAAATTCTTGATGTTGTGGCTATGGGAACATGTTATATGCTGGTACAAATGATTTAATTAGTTGAGATTTTTTAATGTGCATTTGTTACTGGGAGATTAGAATTGCATGTTCTAAATCCACACTAGTTTTGAGTTTGTAATCAAAATTTTCACTTTATTTTTTTCACTCTTTTGCTCATTTTTTAATATGTTGAGTAATTGTGAAATGAATGCCGGCATGATAATTGAGTTAAAGCAGTGATCAAATGAAATCGATTAGTTTGGTTATTTAAGCTATGGCTTGTGTGTGATTTAGGGTGGCAATTCAAGTTGACAAGTACCCTATGCATATTTAAATTCTCCACTCTTCATTTTATTTTCATTAACGGATAATGTGAAGTCTCACGCCACAGTTGATGGAATTTGGGTAGAATGTTTTTACTCTTGTCTTCTTTCTTTCCTTGAGGACAAGCAAAACTTTGAGTGTGGGTTAGTTTGATAAATGTTCGTTTATACATGTTTATGCTATTGAATTCTTATTGTTTTGAGTAAATGGAATGTTATATGTGAGTTCCAGTACTTTAAACATTCATTTTTGTGCATTTCAGGTCATATGATGGCGCCCCAAAGAGAAGGAACAAAAACGAGCGCAAACAGAGCTTAAATAGTTATTTATGTGGCTTTCGAGACAAGATATGATCATCTTTAAGGAGTACATGGCCATTGCTTGACATGGGATAACCGTGTGGTGGCTTATGTGCATTTTTTTCCATAAAAAAGAACAGACGAATGGGATTTGATCGGACATGGCTGTGGTTTTGTCCGTGGGCTACACTTGTCACGACCCGTTTTCATACCATGACCGCGTACGAGGCGGACCGTCTATGGGAGCCCAGCCCATCTCATACAAGCCTCAGAGAATCAGAAACTCTACCAACTTCTTCATTTATTAAAATATTTTTAATAAAAACCATTTATAAGAAATCATATAAATATGTGAAAATAATATATCAGTGTAACAAAATATGATAAATATGAAATCAAATACAAAGTATATGAAATGAGTTTCGGGGAAATTCAAAAGAAAAAATATAACCCTAGTAGCCCAATAGCATCCCGGTGTGGAGCTCTAAAACAAATGAAGTAGCCCGACCAAGGGGGCATCACTAACCTAATAAATATATGCCTCACTAAGTGAAGATGCCAAATGGTTGCTGAGTCAAAATGTCAACCCGTAAGATAGAAACAAGATAAACAAAGAAAAAAAAGGAGTGATAACCCAGTGAAAAACAACACTCCAGAATGCCTTATACATGTCTCACAAAGACTATTTTGAAAACAGTTGAAAAATATCACACATAAGTATAAATAGGTATACATACATATACACACTACATACATAGTAAATTTCAAACATATGTTTCGAAAACCTTTGCAGACAAAGCAAACACATGCAATCGGGCAAAACGATACTATTAAAATCAGAGTAAAAAACAAAGTATACGTAATGTTGAAAATCTTAGAGTCAAAAACATAGTATAAGCGCTATGGGACCAAACATAACCATGGTGTGATCTGCACTACTCCATCAACTGTATAATAAACGTGAACTCTACCACTAATAATAAACAAATTATGTGTCCAAGATCAAAACATTGGTATATCAAAGGTCACGTAACCCATAGCATAGGTATCCCATATCAAAACACAACAATACTAGTATAGTACTAAAAATATAGGCATGCATATCAGAATAAAAAACAGAGAGATGATAATATATATATATATATATATATAAAGTTCCAAAAACATATATTGTTAATTAGAACAAATAACTAGTTTATTGATTAGGCCAATCCTTATATTAGTTCAATTTCCAAATATAAGCGAAGCACAATAAAAACAGATACAGTTTCGAGACACAGTCTATATGTCTGAAGCTGTCATCCACTCACCTGGATGTCCAAGCTCTAAGGTCAGGAACCACTAATGGACGGCTGATCCCGCTAATAAGAACACGAAGCTGAAACAAAGATATCAAAAATAAAACATATCAGAACAAAGTAAGCAAGACACTAGTACTGTGGCTGTACTGAAATGCGTACACATGAATATGCAAACTCAGATTTTCAAACAATTCCCAAAAATTCCTAAAAATTGATTTCTAACCCAAGGCTAATATATATACCACAAAATTACACCTCCGTGCAAAATTACACTTTGGACCCTGAACTTCAAAAAATTACCAATTAGATCTCAAAATATATAATTCCATAATTGTCGCAAAAATTCCAAAATTATTATCGAGACCCCAAATTATTCCAATATGCCCAAATAAATCTCCATATTTACACAAATTAATAATTTGAT
>CAODLS010309608.1:0-15480 GCA_948243855.1 Flueggea neowawraea
ACTAATAAATATAATGTATATTAATAAAAAATTGTTGGCAAAATATATTTACCTTTTTCTTTAATTACTGCTCCAACTCCATCACATAATTTAGAAAATTAATATATATTATTGTTTAAAAAACTCATAATTAAAAGTAAAAAATTTCCTAAAAAATAACTCATGCATATTTTAAATATATAAAAATATGAATAAGAAACAACCACATTACCTATTACTCAATATTGATATACACAATAAATTTGAATATTTAAAAATCAGGATAAATTAATATTTTGAATAAAAATAGTTTCAACATACCTTTATTGAAATTATCCACACCCATTGTAGTAGAGGGAATTGTCTTCGTGTAGTTAGACAATGAGCCACCTAAAATATTTGAAATGTAATCAACATTCATTGGATATATATTTTGCTGGCTAGAACCCGTCAATTGAACAAATGGATTTAGAGAAATAAGATTATAAGACTCATTATTGTCATGACAACCTGAAGTTTTTTATCCTCTTCTGCGATCTTCATTAGATCTAATAGGAAGGACTAAATGGTCATCACCAATTCGGTCAAATGCAGACTGTAGATTTGAACATACTGTAAAAGGCAAACAATAATTAATTCATGCTTACAATAGTTATTTAATCATGTAAAAAAATTGATCTTATAAATACCATTAGTAACGTCTCCGAGAGGTAACCTTCGACCACTACTTTTTCAAAAACATTATTGTTAGAATGTTGTTTATAATGATCTGATTCCAAAAAAAATGCATAACCATTCTACGAATAACACAAAAAATCTTATATATTCCATTTAATTAGATAGAATATAAAAATATTTGAAAATGAACTTGAAAGCCTTTCAATATTTAATTTATTTGAACTCGCTTCATCAATATGACGACCAATCGAAGCATTTGTCAATGTCAAATGATTTGAACCATAATTTGGAGATGGATAAACAGTAGCCATTAAAAAATCTTCATTAATATTTTTCTTTTAATATAGACATTTCCATATCATTATAAATAGAGCATTTACCTCTTGTAGAAAATTTAATACCCCGCCTGTTTTGACCTAAACTTTGGTAGTTTTCTGATCTAGCTTCAATTGATATTAGTAGGATGGCATTTGATTCTATTTCACATATGTGTTTTTGAGGTTTTAGGAGTTAAAAAAAATCTTGAAGATGATTCGGAACGAGTTCGAGAGTGAGAAACGTCAAGTATGGGCACTGTAGGGTCAAGTCAAGTATGGGCACTGTAGGGGTCAAAAGTACGTTGATACCAAGAGCAATACGTACGTTATCTGGAATTCGCAAGATGATCAACGTATGTTGGATTTGAGAATAATGTACGATGTGTTCATGTATAACGTACGTTGAAGTAGTGCAACATATGTTGTGTTTGAAACAGAGGCAACTGAAATGTGATTTCGACCCGACGACATACGTTATGCTTGGAATAACATACATTGGCAGCTAATAGAACGTCTTTAAAGCACCCAACAACCCGACTTTCTTCATTTACTCACTCCTCTCTCACTCAAAATGCTCTCAATAGGTCTGAAACTCCACTACATTGTTCGTCCATCATCCTTAACCAATTTCTGATGTAATATTACATCTCTTTCGCGGATTTAACTTCATTTTCATACATTGATTGAATGATTTTGTTTTTGGCCAAATTTCATTGGGTTTTCAATTTTTGCATGATTCTGAGTTAATGGTTGTTAGAGGATGTTAAAATAAGTTGAGTTAATTAGCTAGAATGTAAAAATATTTGAAAATGAACTTGAACACCTTTCAATATTTAATTGATTTGAACTCGCTTCACCAATATGACGGCCAACAGAAGTATTGTTAATGTCAAATGATTTGAACCATAGTTTGGAGATGGATAAACAGTAGCTATTAAAAAAAAAACTTCATTAATATTTTTCTTTTAATATAGACATTGTCATATCATTATAAATAGAGCATTTACCTCTTGTAGAAAATCTCAAGTTGGATTGTATATTCGAATGAAGGTTTACGTTGGTAAGAAATGACTATCTTGAATTTGAGAAATTTGGCACGATATTATTTCTTGCAATGTCCTCAGGAGTCATCGGAGACATATTCTCTGAAATTGTACGTACTTCGTTACTATAAAGCTCAAGGTTACAGTCAGTCTCAACATAGTTACTTTGATATCTCTGAAGGAATTTCAATGGTAAGTGTAGATTGAGTTTGGCCAATGTATATAATGCTATTTATAGACCTCACTTTGTGATATAAAACTTGTGGAGGATATAGTGGGAAAGTGAACAAGAATCACCTTTCTTGTTTGAATAGCTTGGTAATTACCTGCGCAATATAAGTTCAATTATGAGATTGGTGTTGACTTAGGCAATGAAGGGCTCTATAGTCGCACATGTATAACAGTTGAATCGTGAAGTGACCAAACAAGAAGAGATTTTCAATGCAGAGGTAGCTTGCATAGATGCAGTTATTTCACAAATAGACAAACGTTGTTGATGAGCCGCTTGATTTGAAATTCCGGACATAATTTTGTACGGAGGGTTAACTACCAAAATGGGTCAACCTACACCATTTTGCAATAACACTTGCCTACCACCACCACCCATATAAAGACGAGGAAACATAACTTACCTACTGCTCTCTTTTAATCATATCATATTCATTCATCTATAATATATTAATCGCATGCTTGCAATTATATTTAAGAAAATAAATAAAATTTGTATATTGAACAAAAATTAACTTGTAGACTAGATTCTGGGTTCAAATTTCATGCGTAACAGCTATAAAAAAAACACACTTATGTCAATGTGTATACAGAATATATTAGAAGATATATTACACCCGGTATATTATGTAACCACAGTAAAGCTACAAATTATTTACATTTTGTGGTAAAACTGAAAAGAATTCACCAGGGATTAATAATGTAATTACAGAATGCTAAACTTATATAAATAGTTTCCTTCATTCCTAGTGCAACTTGCGTAAAATACATGAAAAGAAGAATATAGACCGTAACTTACTAGCAACATAAAGAAAAGATCTCACAGTTACCTGTTCTTAACCACGAGTAAGAAGTCCATGAAGAGAACCTGCTACTCCTCGGCGTCTTTCCTACACAATTTAATAACCAGCCCGTGTTAGATATGCCATTGTAATGAAGAGTGGGTGATCACCTCGGGGAGATTTGATCCCCCATAAAGTTCACCTTTGACCAGCATACTGACCATTGAACCAAAATAAGTTTATCTTGTATGAATTGTAAATAGACCACCTTTTGATTGTTAAACAAGTCCTCTGCAATAGCTTCCATTTGCTTTCGCTTTTTTTCTTCCTTCACAGATTCAATCACTTCCTGATTCCCATAGCCATCAGATTCTCTGCCAAGATGCAAGCAGAAACTTTTGATAAGCATGATATTTCTGAAAACTCTAAACACAATATATATATTCACTTGGCAAATTGGAAATTTACTTGTATGGATATTTAGAGAATGGTATCAGATTGCCAAAGCTATTCCCTGACTGAATATCTCTCTGCAAGACATAATGAAAATGAACTTGGTATGATTCAACAAATGCAGTCTATCAAAGACAAAATAGCTGCAGAAATTTTTCTTTTTCCAGGCTGCTATGACATGAATCTAAAACCACTGAATCCACTTTAGTTAAATCTCAATGGTCAAATGTTAACATTATACACTCAAGTCCAGATCAAGAAGATTGCGATTGACTAAGAAAGAGGATAATATAGAAAACTTTCAGGGAAAATCCTGAACAAATCTTTACATAATCTGCAAACTGGAAATAAGACTAATATCAATGAAGCATAACAGGTTATTAGCACAAGGAGGAAAAATCAATTCCATTGCCTTTCTGAACCGTTTGAAATTTATAACTTTACTGCCCTCTGTAGAATCGATTATGGCACTCAAGCCACTAACAATTAAGTCTTGAGTATAAACTATATCTGCATTGCCATTTTCAGAGTCCTCAACTTTTTCTATTTTTGTTGTTATGCCACTGTCATTGCCCATAGAGCTCATAACATTGCTATCTTCCAATAATGCAGGAGGAGAAACAATGGGTGTCTTGTCTTTGAGCACTAATTTAGGGTCGTTTTCATTGCGGATACTGGCTGTCACTTGAAATGATGTTGCTGTTTCCACCTCTACACCAGAATCTGCCACTGTTGTCTCATCTGTGGAGCATGATGATGAGACAACTACTGAAAGAGGACACACATTAAACAGTCAGCATGATTGTCATTATGACAAATAAATCACTAAAATAAAGAGTATGACATTTTATAACCTCGGCAAAAATGAGGAAATTTTAAGTCGTTTAAGAAACCACAAAAATGTAGACAACAAATATCATAGGTAAGTACAATACAATATAAGACTACTGCAAGAAGTTTTAAACATTAGCACATATTTTTACTCAAAAAAGATATTTCAGTTCAAGATACAAGTCTTGCAACATCAAAGCAATTTAGACAATACTTTTAATCCACAATTTTGAACAAACAATCCTACAGCAGAAATGAAATCAGGAAAATATTAAACATATTGGTTCAAGCTTTTAGCAATGATTAAGCATGCATATATGCTGAAAGACAAATGCAATATTATAAAAAAAAATGTTCTAGAGTTTTACACTCATAAATGACGACTGAAAGATGAGCGTATCAGTATGACTAATCACACAAACTCATTGCATTGTATGATGCTAGAACCTAAACATGTTTATTTTGAGAAGCTCTTTAAGCCACACAGTCCTATTAAATTTCTTCACTGCTGATTATTTAGTTTTGGTAAGAACCTAGAGCAACATATTAGATAGACATCAAGGGCTGACTAATATCAAGTTCTCCCTAGATTTCGTACAGTCATTAAAAGAGAGATTTAATAGAGAAAAGTGTAAGATGGAAAAAACCTGAGTGTCTTGACAAAAGGAAAAAATGGAAAACCTGAGTGTATTAGAAATACTAGCCAAGCAAACTGTAATTCAGTGAACAGAGTCATGGCATGTTAACCTAATACAGTTAGAAGTCAAATTCAAAAGAAAACAACACAAAAGAGAAGAATCAACAAAAAAAAAAAAGAAAAGAACAAAGCACTTCCTTAATTGTCATCTAAGTAAAACTTATAAAGCAACTAATGAAGTAAAAGAAACTGAGACTTCTAACCTGACGGCGATATCAATTTGGATGAGTACAGAACTCCAGAAAAAACAGCACTCAAAAGATCTATCTCATGTATTCTGGATAATGAACTCAGCTTCCTCATCCGATCAAATGTATCAGTGGATCTTTCAGGGCTAACACATACCAGCGGAATACTTTCCCCATAATGTGGACCCTGCAAAGAATCAGTCACTTTAAAGACAGGTCAAAATAAAGATTCCAAGTAAATCATGAAAGGGAGGTGAAGTTTCATGATGAAAAGTGAATCATCAGCAGAGACTTCTTTCCAAGTGAACCATCACCATCATTAGAGACTTTCACCACAAAATTATTCAGGAAAAAAACCATACTTTCATCGCCAGATTTTCTCATGGTTGCGAAAACTTTTAATGGAAACATAGTAAGGCCAAGCTTACAAATCTAAAGATGCAGGTTCTCCACCAATCACGTTGCTCTTTATGTTTGAAATCATTTCATTAACACCAGTCCAAGTTTAATACCTTCAACTGCCCCTTTGACATCCTAATGATCACCAGTCCACTATGTTGACAGCAATGGAGAGTGGAAATTAACACTTGGAGCCTAGACTCTAAGAACTCTGGTATGTCCTACACCTTTTACACGAGTAACTAAAAAGAGATGAGGAATACAAATGCCCACACATGTTAGTTTGTCATTATCTACAAGAAAAAGTCAACTAGCCATCTCCTAACCATACACCCAGAGAACAAACTGACAATGCATGCAAATGCAAAACAAATCAAAACTTTAAAATTTACCAAAATAAATTAAAAAAAAAAAAGAAAATAAAAGAAAAAATAAAGTAAAAATTTGTCACATGAAGATCAGCTCAAGTTCAACTTATAATATCAATCTCCACAGAGGACACATTCATTTCCATGAATTAAAATTAAAGGTTATATTATGTTGTAGAAGTTTTTAACTTCCCACTCATAGAACATAAACAGGTCATCACCATAACTATATAAATAAAGAGTATAAATGTATACTTGGCTATCTGATGAAATTTCTTCAATGAAAATGATCCTGGCACCAGCCACTTCCAGCAGATGCAGAAATCTGTCCCCAAACTTGTACTGACAAAAGACAACATGAGAACAACAATTGTCAATTTATTACCATTGAAACTCCAGGTCAATGACAAAAAAATATATAAAAAATAATCAGAGCTTCTAAACAGCAACCAAACTAAAATATCACATATTCATCACACCTCACCAAGGAGATCAAGCTCTCCCTTTCTATGATTGTTCTATTCTATGATAATAGTTACACTTTTAGGTTGTAAATCCATCACAACGATACAATTAAACCATCCTGCACTACTTAGCCAGGATAGAGGAGACAAAGTAATATGATCTTGATACATCAGAATAAGGCAATGTTGCTTCAAATAATTCAAACTATATAATCATAATCTAAATATCTATACTCACAAAATATCAACGGTTCATATTAATACAGTATATCCTATATATACTTAAACTTTTCAATAACTAAAATCTAGAGCAATCCAAAAAACCTCTTCAGAACCCAATTACATCACTCTTTTATGACTTCTAGTTATGCTAAGACACAAACCACACCTCATAGAACCAAGCAAAGGCTCATACGTTCCCAAATATAATGCCCATTCACATACAAAATGATCCTAAGCATATAACATACATCTCTTGTTTCAGAAAATAGAAACGAATCTCCTAAATGCATAAAACCAAAATGCTCATCAAGCATATAAATTGAAGAGCACCATTTAAAAAAATTGAGTTCCTTAAGCATAACACCATTAAGCCTAATTTATGACAGGAACTCTTAGTCTTAGCACTTCCAATGCATCCTGAAAGGGCCTATCTTAGAATGCATATATATTATCAAACGTGTGATAAATAATTACAACTTTGACTCAAATTCAATAGGCATAGAATGAACCATCCTCTTATCATTCAAACCAACAGTTGATTATATTCCATCACACTCAAACAGAATTGGCTGTTAATGTTTCATTGGAGTTTATCATTCGCTTATAAAATTAAACCAAGAGTCTAGCATATGCTAAGAGGTTATTGTGTTCAATGAGTGTAGCCATACATAATCACAGTCAAATTGATACTATCTCCTCAGAGCTATATTGTAGCCTACAACAAATCAAAGGACTAACGTGCAGGGTATCCTAAGAAAATGTGTCTCATGTCTGTAGGGGCTTATTATTTAGTTATGCATGTGTGCATGTAAAATACAAAAAAGGTGGGCCTTGTTGATCTTAGAAAAATAATTACAGAGAATACTTGATGGTAACAAAAATTATGAGGATCAATGAGGAAACCTAAGCCTATGCATCTAAGCTCAAAATAATGAGAAGGCATTTCCTTAAAGGGTTGGGAGAAGGAGGGAGGAAAAGCAAGATGCGCTAGGTGGCTGGTCTTTTCTGTGGTTTCTTCAAGGACAGATAATAAGTTTTGGTCGTACTAATGGTGCCATGAAAGCAGGTAATAGTGATAAAGTAAATCAGAAGAATAATTAAGACTTTTAGCGGACATGGAATCTGCATATCACCATGTCGATTGATCCCAGTATACAAGTGTATCCTTTCAAACAATTTGCACGAGTTCTTGAATCTGCAACTTTTACTGATTGTCCTTCAAATGTCAAAGTTGGCACATGGCTGAAGGAGTTAGGATAAAGCACATTTAATCAGATCAAAATTGGTATAAAATGAAATACAAAAAAATATTAACCAATTACTCAAATCAAGATTGAGATGATACTTACGAGCTACAGCCAGGTATTTCTGAGCTTATCCTTTTTTCTGCAAGTAACTATACATAATAAACAAGTTAGTCAGATTAAAAAATATGGAGGTTTTTAGCAAGATAACTTGTCATTGAAATATCAATTGGCATGTCTTCCCTCCCCTAACAGCTCAAGTTCAGGCTTCCTGATAACTCAAAAAAATGGTTTTGATTTCGCACTAAGATTTGCCTAGAAATATTCATTGGCTGGCAGGTCAAGCATGTATATCTTCTCTAATTTTTGGAGTTGAAATAGAGTAAGAAGCATGTTGTGCTCCATATTAACCCAAGTAAATTGCCTTGTCAAGAACCAAATACAGTCACTTAGGAGTAACTGTTCAAGAAATGCTCCAAATTTTAAATGGTACAATTACTTCCAATAATTTTCAAATACATTTAAAGTGCAACTGCATGCCCTTGCATCCTCAAAGGCTGAAGATCCATGCGTGGTATTATGCATAACTATATCAGCCGATGTAATTAATCAAGGTTTTACAATCGGGGAAATTATAGTCAAAACCAATTACTGGTATCATTGCATAACTGAAATATTTGTTGTCATTTTGGTTTTCATACCATCAATTTTTTTTTAACATCTTAATTGTTCGAATAACTCGGTCATGACAAAAATAATAAACTGGAAGTGACAAATAGGTTAACTAATTGAGCCATAAATTGTTTATGAAAATTTACTAATTCAGTTTATCTGCTTTAAAATTTTAGTTTCACTGATCATATATCATGTGCATACATTATGCAGTGGATTAATGCATACAGGTATTACAAATTAAAAAAAAAAACAGACATGCACATATGATATGTAAAATGTACATAATGTATGTATCGGTACGTATTAGAAATAAACAAGATAACAAGTCTAATCAAAGGAAGTCCCAAAGTGAGGCATCGGCAACATGATTTGTATTCAGCAATCACTTCCAACCCATTTGATCAGAGTAAAAGGACAAATATACAATGAACAAAATGCCGCAACCACAATATTGCCACCAAAAATATCATTAACTTAGAGCACAGGACATTTATTACATACCTCAACCCAACTCTTAAGTACAATAGGTTTCTTAGACACAATAACATCAACTAGGTCATCTTTAACAGGCATTTGACGATCAACAAACACATGTGTGCCCTCTTCTCTCAGACGGCACAAAACATGACCACCTATGTAAGACTTATTGGAGTTAGGAACCAAGAAATTTTCACAATTACACAAGCTTTTCTATAAACTAGAAAGCATCATTGGAAAAATGAAGTAGACATTTTCTTGAGATAATATATCAACAGAAAAGGCCATCAAATGCTCACAGCCTATACATCAGACCTGTGAAGGACATAATGCACAAAGATTATGCGTCAAGCATTTGGAGGTATAGAGATGATTGATAATGGATGATGGCACCAAGCCACTTTTAAAAGGAACCACAAAAATTCCTTGGTTCTTCCAAACCAACAGGGTTTCATAGAGATAAAGCCAAGAGGTGTTTTTCCCCAAATTACTTTTGTTGACATAGATGATTAATTGCAAGGAGATAAAGTAAGACTGTCAATTTAGCAAACAAAGTAGATTCTGGCTAGCAAAATTGATGAAACAGCTAAGCAAGGTGTTCCTCACTAACCAATTAATGAAATTTTCCCTTGAAGGGTTTGACTAACTTGAAAGGATTCGGAGCAGTACACAAAGAACACCAGCGGAACATAAGAAAACCTGCAACATTTAATTCATAAGGGAATAGATATATGATCTTATCCTTCATTTGAATTTCTCAACAACATATACAGATCATAGTCTTGAACCACACAGGAACGACCTTTGTTTGCATTAAATAACTGTTAGATCAGCTTAGAATCATTTGAAAGACCTAAAGATGCTGAACAAAGGGTGAAACTGAGAACACAAGGGAAAAAAAACACACATACCTGAATTGTGCAGTGCCAGCTCCAAAGAAAATAAGGTCCCCGTCTTTTAAAACAGTTTCCTTGTTTGGTAATTCATGAACTTTTTCCATAGTTTCAAGGTTCTTGTTAATGAATGTTCCATACTTTGAGCAATCTTTGATCCGAACTCCGGAGGCTATAGCAGATGTGCTCTGCTGGGGATACAATGAAACCATTTCATTAACAATTATCTCAGCATGGATTCGAGAAACTCCCTTGTCTTTGGTAATAATTACATCACAACCTATAGAAAGGAAGCAATTACTACAATTTGGTTAAATACATTTATCCAAAGCAGTTTTCCAAAGAATTATATGACATCTTCATAGCCTCTTTTTGTTTGGCTTTTTTCCTACATGCACCAGAAAGTCTATCTCTGTGTAGTTCAAGTAACATACTGATCTTCTCAAAACTATTAAGTGCAAGAATATCCTTAAAGTAATCCGATGACTCTCCCAAGACTCTCTTTCCACTTCAGTTTCTTGTAGCAAAAAACAATGAATGTCAAAAATTAGATTGGTTAAAGTGAAACTCTCAGCAACTTCCAAAAAATCATCACAAAGTAACTCTCATAAAACGCCAATTTTGAGCTATGAAATCAAATTTAGAATTAAAAGAACAAAATTACTTTTATTGATAGCCGATGAACAAATATTTTAACTAGAAATGGGAATAGAAACAAGTCAACACCAGAATACCTTTTCGACCAACTTTATATGCTCCCTTTGCAAAAATATAGTATTTATCTTCACCTGTAATAGTAACAACCATAACATTAGTGAAAACAAGCTCCTAGCAGAAGAACATAAACAGGTTATTTAATAAAGTAAACAAATTTAAGAACATTGTTGTCAGATTCTGAATGCCAGCCCAATCAACATCCTCAAATTTTTCTTAAATTATCATATAGCATTCACATAGAAAAAAGTCACTTCTCCATGTGCAATGATGTCACTACATCCAGAATGATAACGCAACCAAATGCAAAACTAAGCACATATAAACGTTAAAAAAAGACCAGAAACTACCCACTATATAAACAGTTAACAAAGTTAGAAAAGGTAACTAAAATTGTACATTATATGCAATTAAAAATCCAACCCAAAGACAAAGAGACTCTGCAGTATCAAGCAAAAACCAAAAAAAAAAAAACAAAATTAACCAAGTGACAATCGATGACACAATTTTGCTCATTCCCTTCAAACAGCTTATAAAAACACTTTTTTTTCGCAAATTTTAGCAGAAAAGCTCAACACCCAAACGGTAAAACAATTCTACTAAGTGAATGGAATTTAGTTTAAACCACCGCTAATTGTTCTCAACATAAACAACCTAGCGCGGAAGATGAATGAGGAAAATAGGAATCAAATAACTGTTGTCAGTATATAAAATTAGAGAAAAGAAAGAAAAACACCTGAGAGAGGATCGGCGGGAAACAGTCCCCACACCATTTCTTCCAAGATGTTTTCTTTTTTTTGAAAAAAAAAAATAAAGAAAAGAGAGAGTAAGAACTGAGTGGTCAAGAAGCCGTAGCTTACATACGCACTCTCGAACAGGAGCCGCCAAGGGCAATGCGTAAATAACTTTTCTATTTTGGACCCTAGAAGACTTTCACAAATTTAAAGCCACTGTTGAACTTACTAAATTCTTTTCATATTTGTCCTTATTTTAAATTAGTTGTTAATTCATAATTTTCTTATCAGTTTTTTTTATCAAGCCTCACAAGGGGTCCAGGAGACATTACATTTATTCCGCTCGAACCCAAGACTTAAGCATTCCGGATTAGGTGTTCTACCAATAGAGCAAGTCATTCGTAACAATATGATTATAGTTGTTATGTACAAGTTACTTCATAAATTTTATACATCCAGGTGTTGTTTGATTAAATTAAAAATTAAATATTGAAAACTTGAATATTAAATTTTTAGTAATGAATGGTTAACTTTTTAAATTTACTTTAAAATATTATTTTGTATCTGGTGTAACATGCACTCAGACTTATTTAGCTCAACTCATTAAATAAATTCGGAAGTCCATAAAGGAGGCTATGCTCTAATAATATTTGTAGAAATTACATTTATTCCGCTCGAACCCAAGACTTTAAGCATTCCGGATTAGGTGTTCTACCAATAGAGCAAGTCATTCGTAACAATATGATTATAGTTGTTATGTACAAGTTACTTCATAAATTTTATACATCCAGGTGTTGTTTGATTAAATTAAAAATTAAGTATTGAAAACTTGAATATTAAATTTTTAGTAATGAATGGTTAACTTTTTAAATTTACTTTAAAATATTATTTTGTATCTGGTGTAACATGCACTCGGACTTATTTAGCTCAACTCATTAAATAAATTCGGAAGTCCATAAAGGAGGCTATGCTCTAAGAATATTTGTAGAAATTACATATATACTCCTACTCTTCTTCTATAAATAGGGTCTTCATTACACTTAGGAGGTACATGCTCTACACGTATACATTACACCTAAAACTCTGTCGAGTTAAACACTAACTTGAGCATCGAATAGTCCCTCGATGATCAACCAGGTTCACTTTGATTTTGTTCTTGCAGGATTAATGCCAATCCAAGGTGTTCGTGATCTACTATTCATTCATTCATCCATTTTGTTCGTGTTGTAAAATTGAGACAACAATAATTAGCGTCGCCCGTGGGAAATCGAGTGAAAGCTGTGTTTTCAACCATTCATAGCTTTTTGTCTTTGATTTCTTCCAACATTCTTTCCAATTTCAACAATTTTAGAGTTTCATCTTTTCCATCATCAAGAGGTTTTGGCAAGTTTGTTTTTTAGAAACTCTCGGAGAAATTTTTAGGAATTTTCTCCGTGACAGTTTCGGAATTTTTTCTAGAGCCTTCCCCGAAGTCATTCCTTGGAGCCATTCATCTTGAAGAACATCTCAGAAATCATCTCGGAGAACTCTTCAGCACCTACTCCAGAGCACTCCTCAGAACCTTCTTTACAATTACTCCAGTTCTTTTACACCCCACATAGTGAGGACTAGATCCCAAGTTGTCGAACACAATGACCACGATGATGCTCAAGATATCAACAATCCTTTGAATCCTCAAGGACCGCAAGGAATCCTAGCTGGAGCATGTGCTTCAGGAACCAATAACTCAATGGTTCCACTTAGTGACTATGAGGCGTTAAGAAAGGAGAATGAGGAAAACAAGAGAATGTTGAAGGAGATAACGACAATGCTCAAAGAAAAACTCATCAGGCAAACGCCCTTCCACCTCCTCATTCACCTGCCCAGAGTAGGGGTGTTGTCGAGAGGTAAAAGGTCCAGGAGGAAGAACAACCTTTGAACCTCCAACCACGAGCTCCTGAGTACCGAGAACCCCAATTTTATCCCCGGTTTCACGAAGAGAGGCACGAGGTTCACATCTGAGAAGAAGGAATGTTTGACCCACAACGAGAGAAGGAGCAATATCAAGAAGTGGTGTTATCGAACCTCGAGGGAAGTTTGATGCACATGGGGAAGCGTGAAATGTCGAGTATGTGACTAGAGAGTGAACAATGTACATAGTACGTTGAGTAAGACGTACGATATCTGAAAAAGTAGCTTAACGTACGTTGTATATGTATGACGTATGTTATCTGGGGCGAGGATGATCAACGTACGTTGTCTGGGAACAACGTACGTCGAGGTGTGTTTTCTTCGAAACAGTGGCTACTGCATGCGTCACGACGTATGTTGTGCACCACAACAACATACGTTGTCACCTAATATGACGTACGTCGCCTTTGAAAATGTCAAAACGGTGTGTTTTGATCTGCAACTCTTAAAACGTACCCACCTGCCTTTTTTCACTCATTTTACACTCAAAAAAATCTTATACTCATCAGAAATCCCCTGAATTGCTCCCCAACGTTCCTAAACAACTTCTGATGTAAGATTAACGTCCTTTCTTCCTTTATAACTCCATTTGATGCATTAATTCTCACATGCAAATTTAGACCGAATTGTTCTGTAATTCAAATTTTTGGATGATTCTAAGTTAATGCATGTTAAAGGATGTTAGAATAGGTTAGAAGGAACTTGTAGGAACATGATTCAAGTTTTGAATCAACTGATTTGGTGAAGAATTGAGGGAGACAGGTGTAGGTACGGGTTTTGATGATTTTAGGATAATTTGTTGTTTGTTTGTGAATTCTGAGGTTGGATTCATGTTCAGGAGGTGAAATTGAGTAGCAATGTCGGTTTGGTTTCATCAGGAATCGAGCGGAACGTAATTTTGGAGTTTTCGCAAATATTTTCCCAACACGGCAGAGTTGGGGCCTTTTTGCAAATATTTTCTACCACAGGTAGATTTGTAAATTTTAGAGAGTTAAGGGATGGATTGTGATTATTGGAGTTATAGGGAGTGACTCGTAATTTTACGAGTCAGAATTTAATTCACGATTTCTGAGAGTTCTGGATAGAATTTGGGGATTCTGACTTATGAAATGCGAATTGGTAATCCCACAGTACCTTGAGAAAGATTTCATAAATTACAGAGTCTCGGAGACTAAAATGTAATTTTACACGGGTCGGTGACCAAACTGTAATTTTACGTGGATATTGAATTTTGGTTCGAAAATGACGGCTTCACTTTCGGATTATATTTTGGGCAACTTCGAGGCTCTACACTTGCATTTGCATATTATGCATTTGGTATTGTCACAGTACCACATTTTGATAATTGTTTGATTATGTCTGTATAGCTCATTGTGGTTGCCAGCACGAGCAGCTACCCACCGGTGAAGATTGACTGGTGGATTTTAGCTTAGACTCTCAGGTGAGAGAAAAACAGTTTTAGACACATAGGTTGTGTCTTTTGAAAACCATTATGCTTTCGATGTGTTCGGCTTATATATTTGAAATCTGACTTAATAATGGTTTGGCTATTTAATAATCTGACTTATGTGATTATTAAAATTTGAACTTGGTTTAATATCTGGTATATATATGTGTGTGTGTGTGTGTGTACACCCTATGTATACGAATTTTGCTTTGTCTGTTGTCTGCTAGATATATATATATATATATATATATATATATAGTTATTTATATAGTTGGATTATGGGACACCTAGCTACGAGGCAACGTAGCCTTTGGTATACCAATGCCCTGAGAAGGCCCAATTACCATGGTAATATGGTAGTCGTGCGTCCAACCAGACCACATGCTCTGTTTGATCTGATGTGTCATGACCCATAACCGGGACCGTGACCGGCGTACGAGTCAGACCGTCTGTGGAAGCTCAATCCAGCTCGCACAAGCCTAATGATACAGAAATTATACTAACCATTCATTTTACATTTTAAATAAAACATTTATAAGAAAATCGTATGTATAAAATAATAAATATGTCAAGTGACAAAAATATATACATAATCGATACAAGTAACCGCAAAATAAACCCAAAAACAGCGGACACCATAACCCAACAGTGTCTCGGTGGGGAGCTCTATAACGAAGACGTAGCCCGATCAAGAAGG
>CAODLS010309611.1:0-19752 GCA_948243855.1 Flueggea neowawraea
TTTGTTTGTGGCACTCACTAATTCGGCCAAGCCATGAGGGAATGACAAAGAGTGCCACATATTTATAGGCATATGAGGAAACCTAAATAGATGCACTAGGGAGGTCGAATTTCCCTTTGCTTGCCCTCCAAGAATTCAACATTTTCCTATTCTAGAAGAAGTGTGCCGAATTCCTAGCTAGTCATACTAGGGTTTGCCTTTCTTGTCCCACAAGAACAAAAACTTCCTAATTAAATTTGTCACATGCATATTAGGGTTTTATTTTCCTTGTCACATAAGAATAAAACTCCTAATTAGTCATGAACTCCTAATTAAGAATGTGTGTGGTGAAATTCCTCCTTGTCACACAAGGAAGGAGACCCCTAAAAAATAGGAGAGGTGTGCCGAATTTCTCCCTCCTTAATTAGGTTGAATGTGCCGAATTTTCTCCCTCCTAATTAGGTTGAGTTGTGCCAAAATTCTAATGGGTTTTATTAATGTCATGAGACTTTTTAATTATATGATACATTATCATTTAATAAATCACTCACATGGGCCGAATTATGTCACATATAATTAAATACCCATAACCATGATAACTAGTGATTCATATTAAAAACATATTACATTAATGGACTATGCATTAAAATTTATTTAAAATATAAATTATAAAATCCTGAATTATTATTGATTAATCAAATTAATCATCTTAATAATTCAATCACCACAGGAGAGATTATTAGTGAACCAATCCAATTCATTCTACTGTGTGACTCAATAGGCACACTTAAAATTGGCAATGATCCATGTCCCAAACCATGGACCCAAAGTCTATAAGCGATATCTAGTAATACATTATGGCAACCCAAAATCAATTGGAATCGATGATTCGAGTTAACTTTTCACAGTTTGATATTTAGTCCTTTTGTCTCACGATATCTCATTTAAGCATAAGGTATAGTCACATGTTAACCTTATATTGCTTAACATATTTCTTGATCTCAAGTAGATTGATATAACAAATGACATTGATAAACCCCTTTGTCAATTCATTCGAGCATGCATACATTCCATCAATCCTACTCATCAAGTGGCCAAGAGTTATCATTCTTCATAAGAGGAATAATTTCATCACTCTCACTATCACTCCTTTACAAGATTCATGACATATCCAATCATAGCATTTATTGTTACCCTGTTACAGATAATGTTTGACATAGTTAAAACATGTGATTTCTTATGTATGAGTCGATGGTGAGTTTCAGTCAGATGACTCAAATATCACCACTGCATGAAAGTTACTTGTGACATCAATTCATGAAGTGCTTTTATAGCAGGTCAGTCCAGCACATGGTCCCCAACATGTATCTATATTTTAAGTGATATCTCATATCTCTAGTCAATAAAACATGATTATCCACTTAGCAACATACTAACCTTAATTCATTATCATTCCTATGATAATAATCGATTAGAGACATTTAGAATACTATTCCTTTTATCCTTATGGTTTTACTATCAAGTCACACACTTGATGACATAAGGAAGAATAAATTATTCATGGAGTTTTATCTTCATAAAATATATAATATTTCATATAAATGAAATGTCTCTTTATTAAATAAACCAAATGATAATATATACATGATTGGATTAGGGCACAAAACTAACAGTCTCCCACTTGTACTAGTTACAATCAAGAACAAACCTAATACCTAAAGACCTGATGTGTATTTCATGTTTCGGTTCTGGGAGAGCCTTCATCAAAGGATCTGCTGCATTGTCATTGGTGTCAATTCTGCATATCTTGACATCTGCACTTTCGACTATCTCTCGAATGAGGTGAAAATGTCTAAGTATGTGTTTGGTTCTTTGATGTAATCTAGGATCTTTGGCTAGAGCAATGGCCCCATTGTTATCACAAGACCAGTCTACTGGATTTGCGATGCTTGGGACGACATCCAAACCAGTAATGAACTTCTTGAGCCAAATAACTTCCTTTGTTGTGTCTTATGCAGCTATGTACTCAGACTCTGTAGTAGAATCGACCATGGTGTCTTGCTTGGAGCTTCTCCAACTGACTGTGCCTCCATTCAAACAAAACACATAATTAGATTGCAATCGAAAATCATCATAGTCAGACTGAAAACCAGCATTAGTGTAAACACTCATGACTAGTTTGCCTTTTTGTTTTCCATAGACCAAGAAAACATCTTTAGTTCTTCTCAAGTACTTGAGGATATTTTTGACTGCGGTCCATTGACTTTCACCTAGATTGGACTGGAATATACTAGTCATGCTTAAAGAAAAAGCGACATCAGGGTGTGTACAAAGCATGTCATACATGATGGATCCAATAGCAGAAGCATGGTATCCTACTCATGTAATCTCTGGCTTGCCTTATTTTAGGACAACCAACCTTGTTTAATGGTTTTCCAAGAACCATGAGAATCATTCATTTCTTGGAATTTAGTATGCTACACCTCTTTAGCACTTTATCAATATACACATTTTGACTTAGTCTAATTAGCCTCTTAGATCTATCTTTATGGATTTGTATACCTAGGATATGTGAGGCTTCACCTAAGTCTTCTATTGTGAAACACTTTCCTAACCAATTCTTGACACTCTGCAAGGTAGGAATATCATTTCTAATGATTAAGATGTCGTCAAAATACAACACTAAGAAAACTATCATACTTCCACTAACCTTATTGTATACACAAGGCTCATCTTCATTTTTAATGAATCCAAACTCTTTTACCGCTTCATCAAAATGAAGATTCCAACTTCGGGATGCTTGCTTCAATCCATAAATAGATCTTTGAAGCTTGCATACCTTACTAGAATTCTTAGGATCGACAAAACCCTCAGGTTGTATCATGTATACATCCTTAAGGAGATTTCCATTTAGGAAAGCAGTTTTGACATCCATTTGCCATATCTCATAGTTGTAATATACTGCTATGGCAAGAAGAATCCTAATGGATTTGAGCATGATGACTGGTGAAAAGGTTTCGTCATAGTCAATACCTTGAGTTTGTTTGAAATCTTTTACAACATGTCTTACTTTGAAAATCCCATCGGCTTTTATCTTGTAAATTTATTTGCAATCAATGACCTTGGCTCTATTGGGTGGATCCACCAAGTTTCAAACTTAGTTGTCATACATAGATTGCATTTCTGAATCTATGACTTCAAGCCATTTTATAGAATTTGAATTTACAATCGCCTCTTGGTAGGTAGTAAGCTCGTTATGGTCTACAAGAACAATTCTTTTATCATCAATAATGAGAAATCCATATATCTGAGGCTTGTGATGAATCCTACTAGACCTTCTTGGGCCTTCTGTTACAGATTCATGCTCCCCAACACCTTGTGAGTTGTCTTGAATCTCTGTCCCATCTTCAGTGGCTATTTGTGGTTTTCTTATTTCTTCTAGGAGTATTTTACTCCCACTGATTCCTTTGGAAATAAATTGTTCTTCTAAAAAGACATCACTTCAAGCAACAAACACTTTGTTCTCAGAACGATTATAGAAGTAGTATCCCCTTGTTTCCTTTAGCTACCCCACAAATATGCATTTATCATATTTAGATGCTAACTTTTCTGAAACTTGTCGTTTCATAAAAGGTTTGCATCCCCAAATCTTTAGAAAATACATTATGGGCTTCTTCCCATTCCATATCTCATATGGTGTCCTTTTCACTACTTTAGATGGAATTCAGTTAAGTATAAAGGCAGCAGTTTTTAAAGCATAACCCCAAAACGAGATTTGGAAGATCCGTTTGACTCATCATAGATCGAACCATATCTAATAGAGTTAGATTTCTCCTTTCTGACACACCATTTCATTGGGGTGTTCTAAAAGAAGTAAGTTGTGAGACAATCCCACACTCTTTAAAATAATTGTCAAACTCTTGGATTAAATATTCTCACCACGATCAGATCAAAGTGCTTTGATATTCTTGTCAAGTTGGTTTTGTACTTCATTTTTGAATTTCTTGAACTTTTCAAAGGATTCAGATTTGTGTTTCATACGATAGACAAATCCATGCCTACTGAAATCATCAATACATGTGATAAAGTACAAATAACCTCCTCTAGCATTCGAACTAAAATGTCCACATACATCAATATATATTAGGCCCAATAGGTCATTGGCCCTTTCACCTTTGTGTGAAAAGTACTCTTAGTCATTTTGCCTAACAAGCAAGATTCACATGTATCAAATGATTCAAAGTCAAATGAGTCAAGTAATCCATCTTTATGGAGTTTTAAGATGAGTTTCTCACTTGCATGGCCCAAATGACAATGCCAAAAGTAGGTTTGGTTCAAATCATTTGATTTTAACCTTTTATTAATGTTATAGATATGCTTGCTTCGTCCTAAGTTTAAAACATAGAGACCAAATGATAAGATAACAATACCATAAAATATGTCCCCATGATAGATGAAAAGATTATTATTCTTAATAATAAAATGAAATCCATCATTGTCTAAACAAGAAATGGAAATGATGTTCTTACTCATAGTAGGAATATAATAACAATTCGCTAAATGTAAAACAAGTCCACTAGGCAAAGTTAAATGATAAATTCCTACAGCTAATGCAACAACTCTTGCTCCATTGCCCATTCGTAAGTCCACTTTGCCTTTTATCAATGATCTACTATTTCTCAATCCCTACAAATTAATGCAAATATGAGCTCCACATCTAGTATCTACTACCCATGAGGAATTAGTAGACATATTGATTTCTATAACAAAAATACCTGACGTAGAAGTTTCACTTCTCTTCTTCTTTAGCTCATCCAAATAGAGTTTACAATTTCTTTTCCTTTGCCCTTGCCAACACCTTTGGCTTAACCTTGCCTTTCCTCTTTTATACCACAAGCACATATTTGGTCTTGGAAATGCTCTTCTCGGCATTCTTTAACATACCAAGTAGCTCTGTGATAGACTTATCCATGTTATGCATATTGTAGTTCATGACAAACTGGTCATAACTACTTGGGAGTGACCCTAAGATCGTATCTATGGCCAACACTTTTGCAAATGGAGTACCAAGTCTCTCAATTTGGTCAAGATGACTCTTCATCTTGAGAACATGTGCACTTACTGAAGTGCCAGGAGCCATCTTACACTCATTAAATGCCTTCATTGTCAAGAACCTTTCTTGACGAGCTTGCTCTTGGAACATTTCCTTGAGGTGTTTTATCATGTCAAATGCTTCCATAGTTTTGAATTGATTTTGCAAATATGCAACCATAGTAGCAAGCATAAGACATGTGACATCTATTGTGTCACTCAAATGCTTCTCATAAGCATCCTTTTGTGCTCTAGGGGCATTTGATGCTGGTACAGGAGGAAACTCTGTATCAAGGACATAACTCTTCCTTTATTACTTAAGAACAATTTTTAAGTTACGAGACCAGTCAATGAAGTTAGTCATATTCAATTTATCGTTCTCAAGGATCGATCACAATTTAAAGGTTGATGTGTTATTGTTTGTTGCCATTATATCTACATACAAAATATGTAAAGATTAATAAGAGGTCTTTGAATATCTCCCACTAAATTTAACATCCCTAAAGTTAAAACACGTAGTAGGTACAAGATCCATATTTCACTTAAAGTTAAGTCAGCTGAGGTAGTCATTAACCTTAGCTATTTAGGTAGAAAACTCCTTTTCAATTATATCATATATAACTCTTGTATTTATCGAGATTTTGGCATCTCATGTCTCCACATTTAAATCTCTTTCTATGTCCAAGGCCTAAAACCATTTTGATAGCTATGTTAAGTCGAACCATAACCAAAATATAGATAACCGTTATCTACCCGTGCCTCACTAAGGTAATTGGGTTCACCCTGCGAAGGCAGAAACTACAACACCGACAAACAAAGTCTTGACATGTATTGATTATGGAAGACATTTTCTTGACTTACTATCTGTACGGATTATGTTTGTTTGTTTTGTGGGATAAAACATTCAATCAATCAAGGCATATATGCATCACATGCATATATATAGAATAATTTAAACGTGACATGACAAAGCCCAAATCTAAGTTAATCTCACAAGCCAATGTGAAAGATCAGGGTTAATCTAGGGTGGTCTTCAATCTTCATTGCAACGAACGACCTCCATCTTCCTTTACATATAATGAGTATATAAAATCTATACTAACCTTTTCTAAAAGAAGAAATAGGCACATTCGCAAAAAAAAAACGACACGCATACTGTATTTGAAATAGACACATTCGCCAAATTACAACCCACAGTAATAATAATAATAAACTAATCTCATAGGCTTAATTGGACTATGTCATGCACAATGCATATTGAATCATCATTCAAATCAATCGTAATCAAATTATGAGCATTAATAACATCGTTCAATTAATTAAACAACTACATTAATTAAACATTGGATGAGTAAAGTGGTTTCGCAAGCCGATTTGCTCATGAAATGAGTTGCTAATTTTTAAACATTAATATGTATTAATCTCATTAATACTTGAATCTAATAATCAAATTATAATTCAGCCCATTGTTTATAATCCAATTACAAAATTGCACATACAAAAATCCTAAACGACTTTCTAAGTGAATCTTAACATCCTATGTAAGTTTAACATACCATTCAGCCTTAAAACATTCAAACCCAGTTTTTATCTTGCTAAATGAAATCCTAATCATGCATAATTAATTCGGTAATAATATGATAACAAGGCCAAATAGATCAAACATAACAATTATATCACATATAAAAGAAATTGTATATATTGATGGTGCAAGTGGCTTTGATACCACTGTTGGAATTCGATACTACTTTATGACATTCATAAACATACAGTGCAACGGAAACAACAAAAAAATTAAACCTAGAATTCCACCAAGGATACATGCACATCAACATACATGATTATGGTTAGTGGTTCTACCTTAGATCCAGAGCTCTTATGTTCGATCAGATGGAGTGTTGGAGTAATTTTTAGTGTTCAAAACCCGAGTCCCCTTTGCTTCATGTTGCCTTTGCGCGAATGTGTCTAAAGGTATCCATACAAATGAACTTCCTTCGGATTGGTGGAGTGTACTAGTACCCTTTTAAAATCTCTATTCTAAAAGCTCACAAATAATTTCTCTCTTTTGTTTGGGGCACTCACTAATTCGACCAATCCATGCTACCTATTTATAGGTATATGAGAAAACCTAAATAGGTGCACTAGGGAGGCCGAATTTCCCTTTGCTTACCCTCCAAGAATTCAGCCTCTTCTATTCTAGAAGGAGTGTGCTGAATTCCTATCGATTCATACTAGGGTTTGCCTTTCTTGTCCCACAAGAACAAACACTTCCTAATTAAATTTGTCACATGCATATTAGGGTTTATTTTCCTTGTCACACAATAATAAAACTCCTAATTAGTCATGGACTCCTAATTAAGAATGTGTGTGCCAAAATTCCTCCTTGTCATACAAGGAAAGAGACTCCTAAAAATAGGAGAGGTGTGCCGAATTTCTCCCTCCTTAATTAGGTTGAATGTGCCGAATTTTCTCCCTCCTAATTAGGTTGAGTTGTGCCGAAATTCTAATGGGTTTTATTAATGTCATTGGGTTTTTTAATTATATGATACATTATCATTTAATAAATCACTCAATGGGTCGAATTATGTTACACATAATTAAATACCCATAATTATGATAACTACTGATTCATATTAAAAATCCATTACATTAATGGACTATGCATTAAAATTTATTTAAAACATAAATTATAAAACCCTAAATTATTATTGATTAATCAAATTAATCATCTTAATAATTCAATCACCACAAGAGAGATTATTAGTGAACCAATCCAATTCGTTCTAGTGTGTGACCCAATAGGCCCATTCGAAATTGGCAATGGACCTTGTCCCAAACCATGGGCCCAAAGTCCAGAAGCGGTATCTAGTAATACATTATGACAACCCAAAATCAAGTAGAGTCAGTGATCTGAGTTAACCTTTCACAGTTTGATATTTAGTCGTTTTGTTTCACGATATCTCATTTAAGCATGATCATATGTCAACCTTATATTGGTTAACATATTTCTTGATCTCAAGTATATTGATATAACAAATGACATTGATAAACCCCTTTGTCAATTCATTCGAGAATGCATACATTCCATCAATCCTACTCATCAAGTGACCAAAAGATATCACTCTTCATAAGAGGAACAAATTCATCACTCTCACTATCGCTCTTCTACAAGATTCATGACATATCCAATCATAGTCTTTATTGTTATCCTATTATGGATAATGTTTGAATAAGTTAAAACATGTGATTCCTCATGTAAGAGTCGATGGTGAGTTACAGTCAGATGACTCAAATATCACCACTGCATAAAAGCTACTTGTGACATCAATCCATAAAGTGCTTTCATAGCGGGCCATTCCAACACATATTCTCCAACACGTATCTATGTTCTAAGTGATATCTCATATCTATAATTAGTAAAACGTGATTATCCACTTAGTAACATACTAACCTTAATTCATTATCATACCTATGATAATAATCGATTAGGGACATTTAGAATATTATTCCTTTTATCCTTATGGTTTTACTATCAAGTCACTCACTTGATGACATAAGAAAGAATAAATTATTCATGGAGTTTTATCTTCGTAAAACATATAATATTTCATATAAATGAAATACCTCTTTATTAAATAAACTAAATGACAATGTATACATGATTGGAATAGGACACAAAACTAACATTACAGCCCAATGGGACATTTTTAGTGGAATGAGAGGAAACAACCGCATTTCTCGGAGGAATTGTTGTAGATGATGTCTACTTCAAGCTTCCAACAAATCTAATAGCAATGGATAAAATAGGACAGAAGTTTCGTCCAAGTGGGAATTTTGGCCACTAGGAGTCTCCCACCTAGTTTGCAACAAGAGAATTCCACTGGCAGTAAACTTTCTCTTTCTCCCGCTGGAGCAACAAACTTTTCGGAGGAATGGCTATATAGTTTTGTTTGGCAGCACATTGAAAGCACACACCCCTTAAATTACATTACACACCCCTAGTAGTGTTTTATAGCTTATTATTTAATTTCTAGCCCTCTTCTAGCTCTTTTCCATCGTTCTTTTTGTTTTCAAATTCTCCATTATACTTTTCTTTTTCTTCATTAATAAAATCACCTTCATTGTGCTCTTGTGAATTATTGTGCAAGGAACAAAGAACCCGTTACAATGGATTTCGTCCCTTTGTCTATTTGCAATCGTTTGAATGAAGTCAGACTGAGTCGTTTCTTAGTTTGAAAGAACTTTAAACTTCTTGGCACACTCGCAATCAGAGAAAAGGGCATCATTGTTCTTCCTTTGTCGAAAAAATAGGGAAACACTAGCTGGCCACAAATGGGTTTTTGGCTTACCACATATTGAAATTCCTACCATGTCTTGAATTCGTGCATTTAGATTTGTGCTCTGTGGAGGTTCCTTCCAATGGTGTTAGTAAGTACTTCATTACTTTCATTGATTATTTTAGTAGAAAGACTTGTGTTAATTTCTTGCTGCATAAATCTGACGCTTGTAATGCCTTCAAAGAATTTTTTGGTTTATGTCAAAAAAAAATAGCTATTCTATCAAAACTTTGAGAACAGATAAAGAAATAGGATACACTATATGTGATGATTTTTTGAAGAAAAGAGGTATACATCATCAATTGACAATATGGTACACTGTGCAACAAAATGGAGTAATTGAAAGAAAGAATAGAACAATTATAGATGTGGTTCGATGTATGCTACATTGTAAGAAGTTGCCAAAGAGCTTTTGGGTCGGAGCAGTTGCTTGTGTAGTATATGTCCTGAATAGGTGTTGTTGAACCAAGAGTAGTTCACATTTGATTCCTTTTATGTTTTGATTAATGTACAAAACTTAGTAATATTTTGTTTAAGAAAGAAAACAAATTCAGGATGAATGAAGAATCATATTTTCAAGTCTAGGAGTTGACCCATGATGTTTACTAGTCGATTAATGAATGAAAAAACCATTTCAAGAAGTTTTAGACCTTGATTAGTCAACTGGCGAACAAACGAAAACAACAAAAATGGTTGGTAGTCGACTAACGAAGCCATGAGTCGACTAATGGGGCAAATGCATTAGGTAGTTGACTAATGAAGATGGATAGTTGACTAATGAAGACTATGATTGCTTAAATTGATTTGAAATGACATTCACGTGATTTACAATGGTTATTTAACGGCTATATGACTTGGGTAGTCGACTAACCAAGAACAAAGAAGTGAATCTAAAGCTGGTAGTCGACTGGTGACTTGGGTAGTCAACTAGTGGAAGCTGTCAACATTAAAAAATGCTTCATGATTGATTTCCAACGAGACTCTATACTATTCCAATGACAAAATCAACTTCAAGAATGTCTCAAACACTATAAATAAAGTCTTACAGGATAAAAGAAAGCACGTAACTCCTTGCTATATCAATTCTACATTTTGTGCTCAATATTAGTCATAGTTTGTGGGTATTTTGTTTTATTTTCATATACCAAAATCCCACCTCATTTTTTCTCTTTTGTAAACACTTTGAGTTAGGGTAAGTGATCGGTGCTATCACAAGTGTACGATAGTCGATTGTAATTTTACCAAGGAGTATTCCAAGGTTATCATATCCCCAGGGATCAATTCGTAAAAGAAAATAAAACACACAAAGAATTAATTTTGGGTATTTTTAATTAATGCAAACATAAAATTTATAAGACAAGCAATAAAATAAGCGTTAGGAATTTCGAGACTCGACCAAGACTCCTATTTACTATATTTACGAACGAGTTACGGGATATTGACTGTTCTATCGCTATTATCACTTAAAGCTTCTCTTGCGTTCATTTAAACTATGTCTACATTTATTAGGAGGGTCCTTTTGACCTCACCAAACTAAACTAGACTCGTTAAACTCTCTTGAAAATTTCATCAAACACCTTGTTGGCATGAATATCTCTATTTCAAAACCTAACAAATTTAATGCATGTTGACATCATCTACCCTTCTTCTTTCGATCCATCAACTAGACTTATCAAAACTATCATTATGGTGGCCAAACGCAACGATAGTCATTCAATACATGTTATTAAATCAAACCCAAGAAAACAACAAATATGATAGTCAAAGCATAACTCCCATTCATAAACATAATAAAAAGTTATCAAAGGTCTACATCTGTAAGTCCTAACAAAAAATTTAAGCTACTATGACTATGTAAAACAAAATAAGACAATACACAGGAACATAAATTATGGTAACAATTAGAATAAGAAGAGAAGAACTAATGTAGAGGACGCTTTCTTGGAGTTCTTCAAGAGAAATCCTTGATCTTTAAGCATTGTTCTCCCTCTATTTCTTCAAACCCTAAAGAGATGTTTTTACCAAATAAAGAAAGGAAAATGTCTATAATGATCGAAAGATGTCTTGAAGTGTGGTTAAGAGGTGTATTTATACCCCTTTCATGTACATAAAACCCTAGCACTTGTGTTGTCAAAAATTCCCTTTGAATTCCATTTGATGTCCACCTTCCGCCATTCTTTCTCTTCTCATTTTTGGACGACCACGGCCATTACCACTGCCGTGGCTCCAAACCATGGTGCAACCACGTTCTTGGCCACAGTCCAAGCCACGATCGTGGCTCTCCAATTTCACTTCCTTCAAGATTTAAACCTTCACCTCTCTTTCTGCATTCTTAATCTAATTTCATGCAAATAAATCCCGACCTACACAATTCACAAGAAATGTATAAATATGACAATAAACACTCGATTATAGGCCGTGAATGTATAAAGTATTGCTTAATTATAAATATAATTTTAGGATACATCAGTAAGGTTTGTTGTTAGCCTTGAAAATAACATTTTAAGAGCTTTAGAGGTGTGAGCCTACAGAGAAATCAACCTTGGGTTGGCCTTAGAGGTGTGAGCCTAAATCAACCTTGAGAGTTAGGCCTTAGAAGTGCGAGCCGAGAATCAACCTTGTGTTAGCTTTAGTTGTGTGAGCTGAAATCAACCTTGTTGTAAGGCTTTGTTAGATTGAGCCGAAATCAATCATCGTATAGTGAATTGGGAAAATCCTAAGTGAGGAACTTAGGTAATGAACGTAGACACGTTTGACTGAACCACTCTAAATTGCTTGTGTTCATTTTTCCTTTCTCAAATCTCAACAACTCAACTAAGAAGACCGAAAATATAGTCATATAAGTGTTACACTCAAAGCTTGCAAAACAAGACACCTTACGAAGCAGGATATGGATGAAAGCCAAATCTCAGTCATCTCAAGGTATTTAATTGATTGCTTATGCTTATGTTTCTACTGAATTGAGAAAGAAATTAGATGATAAAGCAAAAAAATGCATTTTCATTGGATATTGTCATGAGACAAAGGGTTACAAACTTTAGAACCTTATAACTAAAAAAGTTGTCATAAGTCGAGATGTTACCTTCGAAGAAGGAGTATGGGATTGGTCAAGAGAAGAGAAGAAGAAGACATTGCCTATAGCTATAGTTGTCACTCAACAAGACAGTGAAGATGCTTAATTGCCTGCCACCACACCACCTGTAGGAGAATATAGTCGACCACACCGAGAATGCAACTTGCCTTCTCGCATACAAGATTATGTGATTGAACATGACAATAATTTTTTCGATGGTATAAAAGTTGTTCATTATTCTTACTGTGCAAAATGCGACCCAATAAGCTATGTAGAGGTTGCAAAAGATACTAGGCGAGTTAAAACCATAAATAATAAGATTCATGCAATCAAGAAGAACATCACATATAAGTTTACAAGACCCCCAAGAGGAAAGAAAGCAATTGGAGACAAATGGAATTGCAAGCACAAATTCAAGATGAATAGAAAGGAAGATCTAAGCACGAAAAGAAGGCCTAAGACTTTTGAGACTCGAAAAGGAGTACGAGTTCATCCAAAATTGAAAGCAAGTCACAACTGGGCTAAATTACAAGCCAACTAGTCCTAGTTGGACTTGGGGAGATATTGGAAAAAGAAGAAAGGTGAAGACAATGTTGGGCGTGATAGAAGTTTGAAAAGCTTGGTTCAAAGGAGGCAATATAGGAATATTAAACCAAGTTGAATTAGAATTCATTATTAGAGTAAGAGTTTAATCCAATGTTAATTAGATTTATTTGTTCTAATAGAATTTAGATTGGGCTTTTATAAATAGAGATGTTGGATCCTCATTGTAATAACAACAACAAAAGATTCAAAATCAATAAAATTCTTGACATGGTTGTTGCCCACAGATTCAAATCACCTAATAAAGAATTTTAATTTAATTGTCCTCCACATCTTCTTCACTAAACCTTAAAGTGACAAATAGAGTCACCTTCTTCCTCCCATTCTTCAATACTAAGGTAGAACTTCCTTTCCACCAAGTTGGTCACAGTCTTTGCCACACCAGAGTCCTTTGGAGTCTTATTAACACATCTTTCAGTCCTTATCTTCGGCAGAACATCAGCAGCAATAGAAGCAGAAGGTGGAGATTCTCCACTTTTGTACACCACCACTTCACTTGGAATTTCCCATTTTTTCTTCACCTTAATGTTGTTATTACTACATTTTACCATTTTTTGACTTGCATTCAATCCAGTACCCCTTGAAGCAAGTCTTTTGTTAGCTTTTTCTTTCTCATTCTCTGGCCATGACCTTTTTCGAGCCTCACTTGCATTACCAATTTGATAGTACCTAGTAGCCACAACGCGTCCTGACTTTATAACCTTCTTGGCAGTAGTGGGGTTGACCGATTTCTCACCATCTTTGAATAGGATTTTTGGCTAAATTGTTGAGATAATTGCTTTTTGTTTCTTGACTGGCCTTTTTGATCCAACAGTGGTTACTGTCTGCTTCGTGGCTACAATCTTGGATACCATTTTACACGATTTTGGACTCACACTCAAGCTCTTTCCCCTCTCTTTTGTAGCGTTCAACTTATCCATCTCTTCAAGCTTCCAGAAACAGGACTTTCGCCAATTACTCTGTATCGAAACAGGGTTTGCAGTTTCTTGCTTGTTCGATAACTGATACTTGGCTACTGAATATATCTCTACCAGCCCTAGACTTAGTCCTCTTCTATTAATCTTTGGTTTCGCTCTTGAAATGACCAGTTCTTCAATTTTTACACTTTATTTTCGCTCCATAACTTAGTTGGCATGATCTTTCTTCTTCTTTCAACATTCTTGCTCTTCTCAATATTTTCAAGTTTAAAAGCATCAAGTCTAGATTTCAGTCGACTGATTTCTTTCTCTATCTCCTCAATTTCCATATCTATCTTCTTCTCATCGCTGTTCTTCTGCTATTCTTGAACCTCATTTTTGAACCCAAACCCCACCTTTAAGTGTGCATTTATTGTTGACACTTGGGAATTGACTATGACTATGTTGGAGTGAAAAGGCTCTGTGGGAATTGAATAAACAGAGGATTTGATAGCAACATGGGATTTTTTTGGGTTGAGATTCTCTTTGCTGTAGTTGGATTTGAGAGACTGAGACTACCGTGTTGACTTCAAAGCTATTGAATCTTCTAAGTCTCCATTATGAAATGCTTCATTGTTCCATATTTGAACATCTAGCGCATTGATTGAATCTAGGTAGTGAAACACCCTCATTTTAAGTTCAAGACTGCTTTTTGATGGATAGAGATTGGTTCTTGATTTGATCTTGGTGTTCTTTTTGTGTGTTTATGTCAGTAATGATAGGTTTGTTGAGAGAGATCATATAAGAGAGACGAAAAGATATTTTGTCATTGCTTAATGAGGGAAATTTTGCTGGGTTTCGATTTTTGTTTTTTAAGATTTTCGACCTTGAGAGAAAGTATACGTTCAAGCAGGTTTTTGAAGTCTTGGCCGTTGGATCGTGTGAGAAATTCTTTAGACGCTTCGATTTGATTTAAAAGATGTTTCTGTTGAGCCATTACATAGACAACATGAAAAATCATTCTAAATTTTGATGATTTAACAAAACAACTAAAAAGTTAAAGTAAAGCACGTTAATAAACCCCTAAAACAAGCTAGTGATTTCAACTCACACTAAAATCAAGTCAAAATGGCAACTAAGCACACTAAAGGTTTATCAACACTCCTTATATGTGAACAACGCGCCTTATACGTGAACAACACGCCCTAATGAAGCAATAACGCACCCTAGCTACTACTCTGGCTTTCTATAATGTTTATGCACAACATTAACGCTCGCTATTCATGTACCTAGACAATGAACAAAGGGCGTTGAAAGCTATTAACGCGCCTTACTGATGTTCCAGTGCTTTTGGATTAAAAATGTCGTCATCAATGGCTTGATAACTACTTCTGAGTTAATTCCTCGACAACGTGCATTCTTGACCATTAGGGAACGTTAACGAATCAGAGAGACATGCCAGTAAACTTCAGTCATTATCTACGCCCGTTGGTTTCTCTTTAGCGCGTTTAGATGCCATTTTGAAGCTCTTCTACGTGCGTTAATGACTTTAACGTGCGTTGTGACCAGATATTAGCAAGTCTGCAATTTTGCACTTCTTTCATGAATGTTTTACATTCATCATCATCAAAATTGAATTCAAAAGTTTCCTTGCTAGGTGGGTCCTCAAGCAGCGTCAGACGATGTGTCGTATGTGCAACTATAGTACGAAGTTGTTGGATCCATAAATTAAGCTTTTTTTTATATAAATTAAGCTCATAAACAAAAGAAAATGATAAAACCTTATAGCTCTGATTAGGGCTGCTTACTGTTTTTGGATATTCCTGTACTGAACCGAATATCCTAACTGAAAAAAATCAGAACCGAAAAAAACCGTTGACTTTTGACTTTCTTCAAACCGAACCGTTCCGAAATTTTTATTTGGAATGGTTCTGAATCTTAAGTAATACTTGTACCGATAACTGACCCAAACTATCTCGAACAGAAGAACTGAAACCAGTACAAAAATTTCATATATATATATATAAAAGAAATTTTATAGTTAGGGTTTGTAAGCGGATTGTGTCGTAAGCGGGTTTAAGCTCATTTTTTCCGTGTCATAAATCCGTTTATGACCCGAACCTGTTTATGACAAACCCAAATCTGTTTAACTTCGTGTCGTGTAGTTTAAACGGGTCGTGTCGAAAATTGCCAACCCTACAGATAAAGGAAGATCATAGGACTAACAGAGGTGGACTTAGTTCGATTTGGAAAGGAGAAGTCAAAGAAGAAGGGACAACTGTCATGGTTCAAGAAGAATTGAATTGAAGAGTAGAAGGATGGGTTGTGTTGGGTTGGGTTGGGTTGGGTTGGGTTGGATTAGGTTTTAGTTTTTATAAAGAAAAAAATGATATTTAAAAATTGACGTGGCAAAATTTTTGCCAACGTAGGTTATCACCAGATGGTTTTCCGAAACACTTACGAAGCTTGAGGAGTTTTTCTAAACAAAATAAACTTCCAGGAGTACCCTGAAACAACTTAGAAACCTTAGGTACCACACGTGAAATTAACTCCTCTGTCACCCCACCGTAGCTCCGTCTTTCTGCCTCTCCTGTCTCAATCGTCGACGCTCTTTCTCTCTGGCCTCGCTACCTGTGACCGCTCTCTGTCCTGTGACTTCCGTCGCTCTTTCTCTCTCGCCCCGCTTTCTACCACGGTCGACACCGTCTCTGTCTCTAAGCTTTCTACAGTCGCGACAAAAAAAGGTTACCTTTGTAATTTCTGGAGTTGTAATTTCTGAAGTTGTAATAGCAACTTAATTAACATCAATTTGTAATTTCTGGAGTTGTTCTGGGGCTTTGATTGTTGTATCAATTTGTGACTGAAATCTTTCTGTGAATGTTAGTGTAATGGATCAAGCAAGGCAGGTATTTACGGTGGATCTTCTTGAAAGATACGCCGCGAAAGGTCGCGGAGTAATAACATGCATGGCAGCCGGAAACGATGTTATTGTGTTGGGCACTAGCAAGGGCTGGGTCATCGGCCATGACTTCGGCGTCGGCGATTCTTATGGTAAATTCAAATTACTGCTGTAATACTATGTGTTTGCTTCATGTGATCCTTTATAAGTTAATTAGTGATGTTTTGAACAACTTCATTTGAATTAATAAATAATTGAATTTTTTTGGTGTTAGATATGTAATTTAGCACTTTTTGTTTCCCGTACTTGACATTGCATTTTCTTTCGTGTTTTGTTCTTCATTCGAGATAATTTCTGTAAAATATCAATGTAAAGGCTATTTCTGTAAAATATAATTTCTTCAATATGGTACTAAAAGAACTTATATTAGGAGTAGGAACTTCATTGCCAAACCTACTTTTGTGCAAATTGAGTAAATATGAGCAATTTGAACTCCATTATGTTTCGCTTGTATTTTATTCATCATGTGACATTGATTTCCTTGGCATATCATCGCATTTTAGGCCTGACAAAAAAAAAGAGAATTCTTTTAGGTATAGGAATAAAATAGCCGAACAGGACATTGTTGTGTATAATTGAGGTGGATATGTGCAATTTGAGTGGGTTGGCGTGTTCTTGTCATGTTTGTATGATAAGAAGGGACATTTAATTTGAGGTTCTTCTGAAATGAAGATATTGATCTGTCTGCTGGGCGACCGGGGGAGCTGTCAATTCATAGAGTGTTTGTGGACCCTAGTGGGAGCCATTGCATTGCCACTGTCATTGGAAGTGGAGGGGCTGAGACTTACTACACTCATGTGAAATGGGGCAAGCCTCGCGTGTTAAGTAAACTGCGAGGTCCTGTTGTAAATACGGCTGCTTGGAATAGACAACAGATCACAGAAGGTAAGTACTACAATTTCTGCCGTAGAGTTTCTGTTGTCTATCTGGATTTGTTTTTAGAGGCTTGATTTAATTTTCCTGCATATGACACAGCTTCGATGAAAGAGGTTATTCTTGGTACAGACAATGGTCAGCTTCATGAGATTGCAGTGGATGAGAAGGATAAGAGGGAGAAGTATATAAAATTTCTTTTTGAGTTGACTGAACTTCCAGAAGCTATTATGGGCTTGCAGGTAGTTTGTTTATACTGCTGCTTCCTCATGCATAGAGTTTCTGGTTTTGGTTGGATCAATTAGAATTGCCTCCCTCTATTCCTAACTCTTTTTTCCTTTCCTTTCCTTTCAGTTTTTTCTTAGTTTAGGAAACTGCTTTCAGATGACATGAATAGAATGCACATATCATTAGAAGATTTAACTTTGCAAGGAAGAAATCAGTTGTTCGTTTATAGTTGAAAAATGTGTTTTTTGTTATATACAGATGGAAACAGCTAGCTTAAGCAATGGAACCAGATATTATGTGATGGCTGTTACTCCTACTCGCCTTTATTCTTTTACTGGAATTGGATCACTGGATGTAAGTTTGTTCAGATGCATGTTTATGCTTTGAAGATTGAACTAAAATGCTTGTAATGGAATTGGGAATAGTTTTCCTGTTTGGGTTTAAGTGTACTTGAATGAGTAACATCATTCGTTGCAGTCAGTTATGCGACACTACTAATTTGCAACATGAACATAGAAACTAAATTCTTCTAGAAACTGGAAATACTTCAAGAAAGATGAACTATGGCATGAAGCTCTTCATATTTTAGACATTTCTTGTATGCCAATTGTTATTGATGTTACACAATAAAAAAAAAAGCTAATGATGTTACACTATGGCAAAGTTCATCTTAGATGTGGATTCTTGTAAAGGAAATTAATGATGTTTCTTCTTCTTGATGAATGGTTGTTTTCTGCTTCTTTCAGATTGTGCTTGAGCCTTTCGAGGCCACATTTCACTTTTTGTTCCTTCACTTTTTGGTTGAAATGGTCTTAAAACTGATTATTTCTGCACCCATAATTTTGGTTTTCAGTTATCTTTCAGTTTTTGGTTCATTTTCTTAATGAACTACATGGCATATGCATTGGACTTAAACAAAATTGAGCCACTCTTTTGCTGCGTAGCCATTCTTCTTTAAAAGTCGTTGATTTGGAATACTTGTAATATTTCTCTCTCTCTAGTTAACAATCTAGCATGTTCTTGCGATCTGTTATTCACTTGTGCCCCCACATTTTTCTCGAAACCCATTCTTTTATTCTCAATCTCAATTTGATATTGCTAATGGATTGTTTGATTTTCTAGACGGTTTTTGCTAGTTATTTGGAGCGTGCAGTACATTTCATGGAACTGCCTGGGGAAATACCAAACAGGCAAGCATATTTTTCATGTTTAAGTTTTTTTTTGCATTGAAATCATGCATAAAATCTACTTTGTCAGATAAATAGCAGTTTGCATTTCTCTCTCTTTCCTAGAGTGTGTCGGTTCTATGAATATATAAAGAAATATTATCTACTGGCCTTCTTAAGTTTCTGACATATGATTGCATTGTGATCAGCCCTCAGTGAACTGCATTTCTTTATCAAGCAAAGAAGAGCTGTGCGTTTTGCATGGCTTTCTGGGGCAGGTATCTATCATGGTGGCCTAAATTTTGGTGCGCAGCATAGGTAGAGGATGACATTCTTTGCTTTTTCTTCACTTTATTCTGCTGAAATATTTATCTAGATTATTTAATTTGTTTCTTTAGATTGTGAATGGTGTCAATGATTCAGAGCTCCAATGTTATTATAAAGATTTCTTTTTATTTTTCTTGGCATGTGATTTTGCTCAGTATCATTATTGTAACATGTGTAGCTACCCAAACGGAGATGAAAATTTTGTGGAGAACAAGGCTCT